>MJUT01044720.1:24832-38220 GCA_002080005.1 Gigantidas platifrons | reverse complement strand
GTCTGGAATAACCTTCATCAGGTACACTTAAAGTCTGGAATAACCTTCATCAGGTACACTTAAAGTCTGGAATAACCTTCATCAGGTACACTCAAAATCTAAAGTTGGGAAAACCTAACAATTTAAAGTTTTGGGAGCAATAACACCAAAGTGCCTAAACAGGATAGCCAAGCTAAGGGTACACATGCCTGAGGAGGAGAACCTTAGTTTTATTAATAATTACATTATTTAGGAACAGTAAATTTCAGTAACATATACATGTATATCTAATAGACATCGCAGACATACATGTATATCTAATAGACATCGCAGAAATACATTGTATCAGATGGCTCAAAAAGATGTATCGGGAAGGGTTCAGATATTACGTATATAAAAAAATATAGCATACCCATATCATAGGGTTTATATAATACTCGTAGCAAATAGCTCATATAATGATTAATTTAATTGATTGATGTATGGTGTATAACACCACTTTCAACAATATTTCAGCTATATCGTGACGGTCAGCTTTATTGGTTGATGAAACCGGAGAACCCGGAGAAACCCACCGACCTGTCGCAAGTCACTGACAAACTTTATCACATAATGTTGTTTCGAGTAAGCCTCGGCATGAACGGGGTTCGAACTCACAACTTTAGTGCTGATAGGCACTGATTGCATAGGTAGTTGTAAATCCAACTACCATACGATCACGACCACGATGGCACCAATAGATCATATAGTATATGTATGAAAGAGTACGCATTACCTTAGATACAGGTACAGGAGAGTTCATGCTCATGTCTGTGTGGATAGGTAGTGTATGATACGGAACGTTACCACCACACACGAATTCGTCTGAGTTGTTAATAGAGATGTACAGCATATATTTCAATCACAATATGCATGGTACCGGTTTATCTCAGCCACATTTGTTTGACTGTCCGAAGACAAGGCATGATTTTTTAACGGCATATGTCGTGGTAATTTTGTGTGTGTTTGTATTCAATGGTTTGATGTGAGGGTAATTCCCCTTGTTGAAGTCATTTTGATCGAATACTTGATTTGAGAGTTTGAAGATACTAAAGGGGTAATTATAATCCGTAAGTAAAGAACAGACAACACAATGATCAAAAGAAAAAGGATAAAAGAACATACATCGATCTACAAAACATACAAATAAAACTAAAGATCGAGTAACATGAACCCCACTAAAAACCGGGGGTACACTCAGGTGCTCCGGAAGGGTAAGCAGTTACTGCTCCTCTATTGGCACCCGTCGTACGTGTTAATCTAGAAATCTAGATACAAACCCTGTGATAAGTCATGAATGAGGAAAGATTACTGCTTAAACATTATTGTTTCTATAATAACTACTAAATATTTAAACAATTCATATTTCAGATCGCCTTTGCCTTCGGTCTAGCCATAATGGCTTTAGTTCAGATGTTTGGTCATATTTCTGGCGGACACTTTAATCCCGCAGTATCAATAGGTGTCGCTGCAATCGGACTCATCACACCTATTCGAGCAATTATGTACACTATAGCACAAACTGCTGGTGGTATACTTGGCGGCCTTATCTTGAAAGGGTAGGTTTATTATTATTATAATCATTGTTATATTTCCGTGTTCACAGGAACTGTTTGGAACTTAATACGGAATCATTTCACCATTGTGCTAGTCCGTTGCCGTACGGACTGGGTCTGTTATGATTACAGTCGGGGGTACAAGCTTAATAAATTCTGAGGCATTAAAGCAACGTTTTAAAACATATAGATAACAGCATGTGAATGACAGAACACGTCACGTGACATAATATCAGTTTGATTGATTGATTGTTTATTGCATAACTTCCAACGGTAAATATTTCATGAAAATTCAGGACGTGTTCAACAATATAAAAATTAGAAGGAAATTAGGGAGGAATGTGACAACCTGTTCAAAAACATTCGAAATAAATACGTAGATATCAAATTTAGTATACACGCCACGTTTCTGGAATAGCCTTCATCAGGTACCCCTTAAAAACCGAATTATTGGAAAGTAAAAAAGGTTTTCGGAGCAATACAAACAAAGGGCATAAACTGGATATCCAAAATCCGATGAGGTCTCCCAGGCCTGAGGGAGGAGAATCTGAGTTTTATTAATAATTACATTTTTGAGGAACTGTAAATTTCGGTAATAAATAAAGATGATAAACCATGTTGAAAAACTTACTACTGGGCGGATGCTACTTTCATGGACAGTTGGATAAAAAGTGAATTATCTAAATTCTCCTCTAAAGTCCGTAAATCCAATTCCTATCCAATGTTTACCGATTTTAGCTATCCTGTTTAACCCATTTGGTTTTATTGTTCCCAATACATTAAATTATTTGGCTTTCTAATCTTTCGATTTTGAGCGTACCTGATGAAGGTTATTCCAGACACGTGTCGTGTAGATTTTGAGCGTACCTGATGAAGGTTATTCCAGACACGTGTCGTGTATATTTTGAGCGTACCTGATGAAGGTTATTCCAGACACGTGTCGTGTAGATTTTGAGCGTACCTGATGAAGGTTATTCCAGAAACGCGTCGTGCGCACTATATTTGATATCTACGTTTTATTACCAGTTTTATCTTTTGTTGTGCGAAAATATTGACTGAAATTATTGTAATCTGCTTCTAGTTGTCCCCAGTTAACTACCACAATGCTCTAAACAATACCACGTGATTATATTTAGTAAACACGAGGAAAACCAAATGTATTGACTTTGGTCATGCAAATATTTAGATAATTCATTTTTTACATCATGAGACTATCAAATCAAATTAAAATAATGCATTAATTATATTAAATAAAGATTATTTATGACATTTAGAATCATATTAGTATTTACTTGAAAGATCAAACCCGGGTCATAGGTTGGGTGAAGGGCAAATTAGTTTCGCACACAATGTGACCTGTTTATCACACTTGTATTTATTTAATAAATACCAGCAGTAAATTGCAGTATAAATACAAACTTTTTATTATTTTCATTTTATAGATGTACATTAGAGTTCCATTCTCAAACCACAATGGGGGGGGGGGCGTTGTGTTCGTGATCGTATGGTAATTGCATTTACAACTACATGTGCAATCAGTGTCTATCACCAGTAACGTTGAGAGTTAGAATCCTGCTCATGACGAGGTGTACTCGATACAACATTATGTGATAAAGTTTGTTAGTGACTTGCGCCAGCTCGGTTGTTTTCCCTCGGTACCCCGGTTTCCTCCACCAGTAAAACTGACTGCCACGATATAACTGAAATATTGTTGAAAGTGGCATTAAACACCATAACCCTAACCCCCGCCAACCACAATGGGCCCATTGACGTATTTAAGTCGTATTTAGTGTTGTGTTTATGCAAAGCAAGCAACCGGTGTATGACAGAATGTGAGCTTGTAATCAGAACGACAGATACAATAGACACTATGAATCATATTGAATGGGGTTATTGCTCCCACATACTTTTTAATAGTTTGATTTTTCGATCTTTTGAATACGAATCTGTCTGATGAAGGTTATTCCAGAAACGTGCCGTACTCACCAGTGGAGTAGTAATAGCATACCCCGTCGGAGTACCGTACTCACCAGTGGAGTAGTAATAGCATACCCCGTCGGAGTACCGCACTTCACCCCAGAGTTGTTGTAGAGTTAATGTTGCTAAATCGTTATTTTGTTTTGTAGATCATGGTTAGTCTGTATATCCTATGTTATTTTGTCCATTGTGTTGTCCATCTCTTGCCGGATTAAGGATTCTGGTGACCTATTTGGCATCTTCATATTCTTCTTCCCTACGATATAACTATTGTTGAAAGTGGTGTTAAACACCATAACCCTAATCCCCTCGAACTTTTCTTGAATATCTATTTTTATGAAATTCCCCAAACTACACGTATTATATTTATATTCGTTTTATTTTCTTTTATACAGAGTGACAGTATCATCGTTGCACGGCAGTCTGGGTGTTACAGCTATAAACACCAGTCTTACTGTTGGACAAGGTTTCGGTGTGGAAGTCATTTTGACTTTTGTTTTGGTATTTGTTATAGTGGCTACCATCGATTCAAACAGGATTGATGCCGGAATGGCTTCAATTGCAATCGGATTAACTATCGCACTTTTACATCTTGCAGGGGTAAGTGAGTTATATTGTAATGGTCTGGTAGCATTATAGTTTGAACGTGGAGAGGGGGGGATACGTTTTATTAGAGTGAAGGACACCAGAATTGTCAGAATCGTTTGTACCTTTGCTATAACACTATCTATGTGCCTATGTGAGTGAGCGAGTGAGTGATTGATTGTTGTTTAACGCCAACGCAGCAATTTTAGCTATATCATGGCGAGAACAAGGTAATTCTTAATAAGATGACGATCAGGTCCGCTTTATACTAGACCAACACGCTTATCTGGATTTGGATTTTTATTGTGCCAGCTCATTAACACAACAGTCCGCGGATAGAAATGTCGCCCCACTCTAACACATTATCCTGATTCCGAGCCAATCAATCTTTGCTCTTTCTTCTTAATGCTTCCTTCTTAATGGAGAAGCAACACATACCAATTATATAGTCCTTGGTTTGACCCGATCGAACCCATGATCTACTACATTCGAGACAAGCACGCTACCCATTACACCGGGGATGCAGTACAGTACCTTTTGGCATTTGAGATTGGGAGCTCAATTTTTACCCGTGGCTAGGTGTACTGGATTTTACTTTTATACGTAGGTATCATATTTAGTGCCCACGACTCTTTTCTGGAATAACCTGCATCAGGTACACTAAAAATCTAAAGATTGGAAAGCCAAATAACATAAAGTTTAAGACTAATGGGTTTAAACAGGATGTTCAAGCTCGTGTAAGGTCACCTATACCTGTGGAAGATTGTCACTTGAGGAAAGTAGAACGGTTTTCGCCAGTACCAGGCAGGTTTTTAGCTCTCCTTCACTACTATGTGTACCGCCACCACTCTACAACTGAAATATTTAGAGAAAAATCGTCAGACACATATAAACACAAGTTGAATGATTTGTTTGTTTGATGGCGTTTAGCGCCACTTTCAAAATTATTTCAGTTATATTCGTGGTGGTGAGTTTTATTGGTGGAGGACACCGGAGGACTCGGAGAAAACCACCGACCTGTCGCAAGTCACTGACAACTTTATCACATAATGTTGTACATCTCGCCCTGATCGAGATTCGAACTCACAACATCAGTGGTGATAGGCACTGATTGCATAAGTAGTTGTAAACCCACCTACCATAGATCACGGCCATGACGCCCCCGCAAGTTTAAGTATTCCTAGAACACAATATAATGTTTTAGTAGAGATAATTCTTGTGTTAATCCTTATGTTGTCCCATTTTTGTATCACGTAGTATTACCCGATTGAAATATTATTTTGCAATGTGTATTCTAGATCACATACACAGGTGCAAGTATGAATCCAGCGAGATCTCTTGGAAGTGCAGTGGCGTCTAACAGCTTCGTCGACCACTGGGTATGTCAATTCATTTAGAAATATGCAAATATGAATGTAAATTTAGAAATTTTGTATTGCTAGAAACATGTTTTAAGTTTAAATGTCTTGGCTCATTAAATTAGCGCCTGTAACAAGTGAGGTGAGTCTGTGTTTATGTATATGTTAGGGGTATCTATTTTGACGTTGTTTCTATGATTTTGGAACTGCTTTGATGGAGTGGTTTATTTTCATGTTTCGCTTTACTCTTTCATTATAGATTTCAAAAACCATATTCATGAATAATAACAATTAGAAATAACGACTAATAGCAACTGGTCATAAACATCAATATATATATATAGTAATGTAGTAATAATAGGCATAATTATATAAAAGAATTGCAGACATAAGTTTAATAACCGTCTATATTATAGTAATATTACGTGATGTTTTTCATATTGGACTAGTTATAGGTCCAAGGCCTGCTGTATTGACAGGATGCGCAGCCGAAGCCCAATACAAGGACCTATAACTAGGCCAATATGAAAAACATCACGTAATGATACCTTTATTAATTAACTAGTCCAATAGCTTTCGGGACTTGTCCTTGCGATTGTCGAAAGGTCTAGCGGATTCCGATCTAGCTGTTATTGGACTGGCTGAAATCGGACCAATACGGAAAATATCCGTATTGGACTGGTTTTTGTCGTATTGGCCCAATGAAAGTTTATATATTTAATTGACAGATTTGCTCATATAAAGGCTACTAAATCAAAGTTATTTAATAATATAAAGTATATAACAATGTCTCAATAACAATAACTCATATGGCAAAATTAGGCCGTTTTCCTCATTTGCATACGCCGCCATTTTTTTTAAAATGGCGTCGATGCGCTGGTCAATTTCAATGGTAATTTTTCAAAAAATCGCTATTTTAGAAATAATAGAGTTCCTGGACAATTTGCGAAAATTTACCCTGACACCGTTTTCAGTTCAATTCCTAAATTTCAATTTACTTTCATATAAAACAGTGGTTCCTGAGTAATATCAGAAAAATGAATATTATTCCTTCAATGTCTATGCAAAAAGTAAAAAAATCACAAGAGAAAACGCTGAAAGAGACACAATAAACAACTGTTACTGTTGATGCCATGCAAAATTATAAAACTTCCGGTCTTAAATATCCGGATAAAACATGCAAAAATTGCCATAAATAAAGAACAAAGGTTCCCAGCAGCTTTAAATTTCAATGAGTTTGATGTTCTGACTACGAATATATGTCAAGGGTCCCTTGGGGTATGTAAAACTTACTGGAAAATATATATTCCATACAGAATTCTGTCTGCATCTTGACACCGGTTGAAATAAAAATAACTAATCACGTGATCAAAAAGGAATTTGAGGTGCCGTAAAGGGGATACAACCACATTTGTGTAATGAATATATTTTCAAAAATTAAGTCACGTGACAATAGGCTCATGAATATTCATGAACTCATGAATTAAAAAGTAGCCGCGATATTGCCATATGTAAAGATCGAGTAACACGAACCCACTAACAACCGGGGTTGAATTCAGGTGCTCCGGAAGGGTTAGAAGTTCCTGCTAAAATTAAAACATATCCGTGGTCATTTGTGACATAGATATTTGGTAACGGCTGCTCTAGTCATGGTGGCGACCGTAAAACTTTCGAAGTGATGACTTCAGCTTGACGAATATGAACACTTGGTTCAGCAGCTTCCTTGGAAATTTCAGTAACAACACTATACTGGATATTGTTTATTTAATACAATTTTTATAAAATACACCGATCCACCATTAGTTACTAATAAATTATCGGCAGCGTGTATCGAGAACACATGGCCACAGATCTGACTGGAAAACCATTTCAATTATGTAGGTCTAAATTAAACATGGCCTCCATGGTATTTCCTGTTGTACATATGAAGGTGATAAACTCACACTTTTTTTTCAGGTATACTGGGTTGCTCCTATTGTCGGTGGGATAGTCGCTACTGTTTTATATAAATTTTTGTTCTCACCATTCCGAGGTGGCGTTCCTATGGACACAGCTGTGAATGAATTATGTAAGTATAAGTATATATTTCTTCAATTCGTAACTGAATATAAAATTCGTAACATACATAAACCTCACAAAACGCACGGTTTCTCAAGATGTGTAGAGAGTATCGAATAGATAATACAGTTGATCTACGATCCGGACGAAAATAGCAGGACTTCACAAACCCTCCACTCAACCACAAAACCCTAAAGTGCTCTAGAATAGCATTGCCATACCCATTCATAATATTCGTTGTAAACAAAAATTATAATTCCAAAAGCTAGTAATGACAATGCAGATTTACATGTTAATAGCGGAAACATGTCTTCATTTACTGATTCCATTGGTATCAAAGAAAAACAAACGACTACAGTCTTTATGTAAGTTCTGTAAGATTTATCTCCCTTGTAGATAGGTATTTCTATATATAGAAGAGTTTGAAGATATTAAAGGGGTAATCAGAATCCATATATCGAAGATATATACCACCTTATTGCATTATTCAGAAAATGAAACGCCATGTCAGTGACTGAATACTGGGCGGGATGATACCCTCGGGGACTACCGTAAACGATAGAAGTAACCGTATTGTGTCACCTGCTTACCCACAGTGTAAATGTTCATTTATTTCGTGTTGTGACGACCAATGTTTGTTAAGATTAAGTACAGTACCTGATCGTCAGACGTCGTAACTCTACCAAGTGATAATGATCGATATAATACAACAAATCTGGTTTTAGCAGATTAGATGTAAAATAATAAAAAGCCGTAAAATTAATCAGTAACGTGGTGTCAATGTAAACATCGTTCTATGGAGATGACGTCATCGGGATTCCAGGACATTAGTCCGAAGGTTCATTAGTCCGAAGGGTCATTGGTCCGAAGGGTCATTGGTCCGAAGGTTCATTAGTCCGAAGGGTCATTGGTCCGAACGGTCATTGGTCCGAAAGGTCGATAGTCAGAGATTCGCAGCCGCAGGTGATAAGTCCAGTTGCTTGACCATGGTCAGTGGTTCTATCCGGGTACTCCGGCTTCTTCCACCACTAAAACTGGTCGCCATGATATAGCTGAATTATAGCTGAACGTGGCGTTAAACACAAAAAATCATCAATCAATCGATAGTCCGAAAGGTCAATGGTCTGAAGTGTTCGTGGCTCAAAAATATTTAAAAAATCAGACAAAAGGACACATCAACATTCAAAAAATACAATCGTATAACACATGCGAACAACATGAACTCCCGATGGAAAGGGAATGAAACAGGGTCTCCGGAATTTGTAGGCAGTTTCAAAGAATATAGCAAATTCTTATTTGTATTAATATATTTCCATGTTGTATTTGTATTTTGAATTCAATCCCACACGTAATTGACAATTCTAAACAACAAGCAATTATTTGCAATAAGGAGGAAAGTTGTAGGTCAAATCAGTGCATGCCTGTCGCAATTAAGACAAATATGATTCCCGAGTCTAGTCACTATATAAATAAAAAAAATTACAGATTTTTAGTTGACAATGCCCATTGACAGATAGTGATGATTTTCTGACTACTAAAGTATAAGTTACGACCGTCTATTATGAAAGGCGGGCTGATTAAACTAGATATATAATGCACCATCATGTCTAATTTGTAAAAGACAAATTCCCTTCTCAAAGAAACGTCTATCAATACGCACGGTGAACCGAGAGGTCAGATGTATTTTATACGACATTGCAAGGCATATAAAATGAAAGGCAAGTTGTCAATTATGATTAGTTCATAATTAGCCTGTTTATTTTACCTCAGAATCTACATATATATACATAATGTATTTACATATATAAATTAATATAGAAAGGATAAAACGGACAAGCCACGAAATTGCGTGTTATTGTGCGTAAAGTCTTTAAAAGCTTGTATTCTTCATGTAATAAAAAAACTGCCGAAAAGGATGTATTATTACACGAGAAAACGTGGCAACCATTTCTATCAATGTTTTATGCAATTCTATATTATATTGATACATAAATTTGTAGTCTCGAGGTCGTTCAAAATTCGATTTTGCTCGGACCTTTCGGACTATCGACCCTTCGGACTATTGACCCTTCGGACCATTGACCCTTCGGACTAATGAACTGACACCGTCACCGGAAGTTGATAATTTACTCGAAAATCAGTCTATAGATTAGTGTAGTATTTGTTGCTGAAGAAGACCATGTAAAGAAACAACACGTATATTTGAATGTACTACATTAAAGAAAACACCAAGGAATTGTGTGCACATTTTATCCTGCAATACATTAAAGAAAACACCAAGGAATTATGTGCACATTTGATCCTGCAATACTCATGTTTTCTTCAGGGTACTCTGGTTTCATCCACCAATAAAAATGACCGCCACAATATAACTGAAATATTGTTGAAATTTGTCCGATTTATAGGTGGACCCGGAGAAAACCACCGACCGGTTGGAAGTCACTGAAAAACTTTATCATATAATGTTATACACCTCGCCCTGATCGAGATTCGAACTCACAACATCAATATCTCGTCCTAAGAACATGTTGTGTATTCCATTTGTCGCGATTAATTTGCTGATGCTCTTAAATGGGTTATAAGCTGCTGCCGCGAAACAAAGTATTAATGTAAACCCTGGTATGTCCTCTACGGGTTCATCTGCATTCTCATCATAAAAATTAAACACAAGTGAAAGTAATATGTCGGAACAGTTGGAACCACAAATCAATAGGAAAAAATTGTAGAAATAGAGGCAAACCTGATACCCCTAACACATAAATAAATGACTGATCACTTTCCTGGCTTGGTACAGGCACTTATATAAAAGTGGCGGGGTTAAACTAGTTTTATGGGCACAATTCATATAAATCACATTTTAATTCTAATCATTTCAGTGCAAGATGGAGAAATGATCGTCATACCAAAAGATTACTTCAATGGAAACTCTCAACGGAAGCTACAGACATCGAACAGTCATTTGTAAATAAAAGCTCTACAGAATAATCACAATATGTCTCCCATCAACTACGAATTGTTAATACTATGCTTTAATCATGTTCTCAGATGTCATTGCTATATAACAACACGCTAGCTGTCAGTTAAAACACGCTACTGGACTTATAAATATGATTAGTTAGTAAGACATTATAAGACGTAGTTGCGTGGGTTGAAATTTCTGAATTGGTTTATTACGTATATCACGAGTCAAAACAAAATGTGAATGTACATTAATGTTACTGTTTTACCTTACTGTTATATTACACAAATACATGCAGTTCGCCATTTCAGGAACTAAGACATGTGACCACGTGCCTTTCGGCAAAATAAATATACCGTCAATTCAAATTAGTGGTCTACGGAAATGGGTTGACATTTCTGAGTTGGTTTATTAATGTCGATTAAGAATATCATGAGATTAAGCTCTTTTAACTTTCTGTTATGTTACACAAAACCTATTCAAAACGCCATTTCAGAAACTAGTACATGTGAACACGTGATTTCCGGCAAAATAAAAATGACGTCAATTCAAATATGTTGTTTACGGAAATAGAAAATAACACATGATTCGCCAGTTCTTGAAATTGTGAATTAGTATTATGCCAAAAAAATACTATGAATTCCGATTTCTATTTTTTTTCTAATGATAGTATCTCTGATAATTATCTAATTAACTGGTCATATGGTAGTTGGATGCATAACAACCTATGCAATCAGTCACTATCACCACTAAAGTTGTGAGTTCGAATCTTGCTCATATCAGGTGTACTCGATACCACATTTTATGATCAAGTTTGTCAGTGATTTGCGACAGGTAGGAGGTTTTACCCGGGTACTCTGGTTTCCTCCACGAATAAAACTGACCGCCACGATTTAACTGAAATATTGTTGAAAGTGGCGTTAAACACCATAAACCTAAACCTATTTAACTGGAGACGCCATAACTGTACTTGTTTTGGTATTGTGCACTGACACGTGGTAAATTATCAAATTAGGAATACAGTCATTCCTGCCCATGCAGTCACCTCTATTAAGCAGCCACCTGCATTAAAAGGCCACCTTTTGCTTGTCCTGTCATAGAAAATTCCATATGAATTGAACATCTTTTAAGAGGTCACCTGTCTTATAAGGACACTATAAAAAATACGAATTTATAACTAATTGAATGTACATGTACTACAAAATTTCATAGATACGATCTTACATGAAAAGGACAAACGTCTTAAGATGGCTTTAAACCTTAAACACTTCCAAATGACATTTTCACATATTTTTTTCCAGTTTTTAATGCAAACTATAGACATCATAGACATTGTCGTGATGAATATCATCTGTGTAACAACTAATTATAATCCAATGAACCTGCATATTCATTTAATCGTTAAATAACGATGCATCCAGAATGGACATCGAGTTGCAAAACATCTTTGAGATTCTCCCCATTTTTGTTTATGTTTTCGTAGTCTGACGTCAGAAAGATATGCGCAGTTTTTAAGGTATTGAGACACATTAATGTATATTTTGTCCTTCAATGGAGTGGTACCATTAACTTGAAATGGCTTGTCTTGTACAATACATTGTGTATATTAATATGAATATAACACAAATATGCCAAAATACTCGTGATAATTTGTATGTATATATATGATAATTAAGAAATAAATCATGGAAGCCAGAATGTGTTGTGAGTTTAAACATGGATTGGCGGATATTAGTATTTTATCCCGAGCCAGAAGCGAGGGATAAAATTTACTAATATCCGCCAATCCATGTTAAATCTCAAACACATTCTGGATTCCATGATTTATTTCGATTCTGATATGTCTAGGAGTACAAATACGATAGTATATGTTGATTGGAAGACGGTAATTTATATTTACGCTTGCGGAAAATGTCGCGCACAATTTATGTAACTCTAATAATACTGCGCCCTCTATCGGCATTATTCGGGTTAAAATTTATGCTGCCAATGGAAAGTCAGTAACATTCACCGGCGCACGTACTAATGAGATTATACCGAAGGGGTAACTCGCTCGTTTGTTAACAAAGCGAAAGAGGGGGGTCATGTTAGAATACTTATTTTACACTGAGACTCGTCGGTAAGTCACAACTGATCACGCTTTGATTCTGGCGTGATCAGCTGTATGTTACTTACGAACCATTGTGAGAATAGTATGACATTTATTAAATCTCAGTTGTCTTTCTTGAAACACATTGAATGCGTTGTGTATTTTCAGCACAAAATATGTCAACGTTATGTTATCAAATAGTGAGTAATAGTTGTTTAAAGCCAGGTGAGCAATTTTGGAGCAATATCTTGTCGCGAACAAGTTGCATTCATTGAGATGATCATGATATCCGCGTTGTATTCGGCCAACACGCTTCGTTGTATTTTTATAGTGCTAGCTCGCTAAAGCTACAGTCTACGGGTAGATATGTTTACTCCACTCGAACAAATTATACTGATTGCATGTCAATCAGTCTTTGTAAAGATAAATTATGTATTTTACAGAGTCCTGATTTGTATTAGACCAAGATGATAAGCTATCTAACTTAAACAATAGCTCGTGTATATGCACGTCGTTTCACTCGGATGGACACATTACTCCGATTCCAAAAAAAACAGTCTTTGTTGTTTTCTCCTTAATAAGCAATAAGCAACAAATCCGCAATAAGCAACAAATACCAGTTTCATAGTCTTTGGTTTGACCGGACCGACCTCGAACCTGAAATCTACCACACTTGAGGCTAACATGCTAGCCATTACCCCATCGATCGGTTCGATTTTATTTGTACAATAATCTATGTCATATATTGTAATTGTTAAAATTTTATGTCACTTTCAATAATATGTCAG
>MJUT01044720.1:0-10670 GCA_002080005.1 Gigantidas platifrons | reverse complement strand
AAAATTTGCCAATTTAAGTCATCAGTGCTTATCGCAGTTAATACAATATAGATTATGACTAATAAGTGATATTAACACGATTTACAACCGATTTACCTTGTAAAAAGTTAATTATTTTAATCTTTCTGATGTTAATGAATAAACGTTGGAAAATACAGAAGGGGCAATCAAAAACGGACAACCCATAGACACCGGCAACACAGGGCACACAAGACGAAGAATAACAAAACAAAAACAAATGTCTTGGACACCACTGTACGCAAACAAGACATGAGCCCTCCTACAAACAACTGGAGGCAAAGACGAACCGAACATCGTTTGTATGCGGAAATCAGGACGTAGGCTATCGTTTCATTGCTAATAAATAATAACAAGAACTTTAATTGTTTATTACCTTAGAGGTGTACATTCCAGTGTGTACTGGTAACAGATGGTCGTTTTGCTTTTGTCATGTTTCTATACAACAAAATACAGTGGACAACAGGTACCAGTAATGGTGGAGATGCCGACACAGGACTAGGAGGTACACCAGCACAGGTAGGATATTTTAGTTCACCCCCGGCTTTTAGTGGAGTTCGTGTTACTCGATTTTTAGTTTTATGTGCATGTTTTGTAGATCGTTGTATTCTTTCTTTAGACCATTGTATTGTCTGTTCGTCTTCGATATACGGATTCTGATTACTCCTTTGGTATCTTCAAACTCTTCGCTATCCTAACAGTATTATTCAAGGGTTTGTAACAATGTGACAGAATGGGTAACAGTAGTAGAAACTACCTACCTTGTTGGTGCATCGGAATTTATCCCCAGTTTTTAGTGGGGTTAGTCTTGCTCAGTCTTTCGTTTTCTATGTAATGTTCTGTATTTCGTTGTCCTTTTGTCTTTTTGTCGTTGTATATTCAAAGTTTTCTTATGTACTAATATTTGATTCATGCTGCACAACAAGCAAACGTGCGTTTTGGAGAGATCGTTCTCAAATCGAAGAATCTAGGTACTAACCTCAGGATGCCCTAGGGCATTTGAAAATGAGGCATGTTATACTTGGAATAAAGGTGCGTGACATCGTTTATTATTGATTTATTTATTTACCTATGGTAGTAATAGGTGTTTTTCAATATCGAAAGGTTTTGAACCAAAAACTAGCTTACCCAATTACAAGTAAAGTAAGTTATTCTAAATCCATCCATTTTCTTCTGTGTTGTAGGTTGGATTTGACGGCGGAGACGGTACCCATTTTTATGTTGTTCCTGGTTCTAGAACTCCGGGAATAATCACAATACCCCAGACGTCAAACATTGGCATTCCTGGAAAATATATTTTTAGAGTTGACCTTGAATCAATACAACGCGCTACAAGTAAGTTTGACTGATTTATTGATTGATTGATTGATTGGTGTTTTACGCCAACTTTAGCAATATTTAAACTATATCGTGGCGTGAACAAATTTGATCATTAACCTTATACACCTACAAGATCCTTAGAAATAAAACATAAAATATACTTGTCTATAAAACAATCGGATAATATGTATAAATAAAAGAAACATTTAAAAAATAAAACCATATATTTAGAACATGTGTTATATAACTATATTTTCGTATATAAATTAACTTCTTTTAACAATTTCAATATTGTGTCGCGTGGGATATTTGTAAATAAATCAAATATAGAAATGACGTTGTAGAACGTCTGACGATTGTCAGAAACATCCACGCAGTCGAGAAATACATGCTTCAATGAATAGTTGGAATTACACGAAATACATTCCGGTCGTTCCTCATTATTTAACAAATAGCTATGAGTAAGTCTACTATGACCTACGCGACATCTGGCCAAGACTACCTGTTCCTTCCGATTTTGACCGTAAGAACAAGGAGTTTTGCCAACTAGGGAATGTATTTCGTGTAATTTGTTATGAATTTGCTGAGCCCAGCTATCTTGCCAACGTTTTAAAATATTTCACTATAAAAAGTTTAAGATCTGTGTATGGAATAAAATAATTGGATATAGGTTTATCCAATGCGTCCTTGGCTTCCTGGTCGACGACTACAAGTAAGTGTTGTAATAAAAACGTAGATATATATTTAATATGGTTATATGTGTGTTGAGTAAAAAACCCATTGGACGTACCTTATTTCTTAATGAATTTTAGAGGGACAAAACAACGGAAACAATAATTATTATTTTTTTCCTGTTAACGCCAAATGAGTAATTTGTCAGCAAGAAACAATTTACATTCGATGTGATAATAATGATGTCCACTTTATAATAGATCAACACGCTTATTTGCAGTGCTAGCTCACTAAAACAACAGTCCGGGTTAGACATGTCGCTCCAATCAGAGCAGTGCTAGCTCACTAAAACAACAGTCCGGGGTAGACATGTCGCACCAATCGGAGCAGTACTAGCTCACTAAAACAACAGTCCGGGGTTGACATGTCGCTCCAATCGGAGCAGTGCTAGCTCACTAAAACAACAGTCCGAGGTAGACATGTCGTTCCAATCGGAGCAGTGCTAGCTCACTAAAACAACAGTCCCGAGGTAGACATGTCGTTCCAATCGGAACAGTGCTAGCTCACTAAAACAACAGTCCGAGGTAGACATGTCGTTCCAATCGGAAACATTATATTGATTCCGAGCCAGCAAGTCTTTGTTTTTACTCCTTAATGCTGCGCAACATATTCCAGTTTTGTAGTTGTATTTGATTTGACCACACAGGAGCTCGAACCCAAGATATATCGTATTCGAGGAGAGCACACTAACCAATACACCACCGATACGGTTACGCTTTTAGGTGTCTGGATCAAACAAAATATAGATTTATAGTTTTTAATTTTCCTCATGCTTTTCATACAGATTTTTTATTTTAATTTAATTTCAAGCTGTTGATGAATGTCAAGGTCGAATTTGTCATAATGGTGGGACATGTGTTGATTTAGATGGTTTATCAAGATGGCGATGTAACTGCATTCCTGGTTATACTGGAACTTATTGTGAAACAGGTATACATGTCTCATATAATATTGTTTTTGCAATCTTTTTTTTTAATTTGCATTCAGCTTGATGGCTTGTTGTGACATCACTGGTATTTCAGATATGCTTATAAAATTGTCATGTTTGCAAACAGTTCATCATGTAAGTAATCATAATGCACTATGATTGGTCTATCATGGGCAGTTTGATTGCCAAGGGAAAAGAGCATATAATGGACAGGTTGGCAAATTTTGCCTTCCAATGGATATTTCTACTAAACTTGCTCAGTATGAGCTCCTACAAGTTGTGTGCAAGCAACGTATCATTTTTTATGCGCTGCACGATGCCCCTATCTGCCATCCTTCCGTCGGAAGAATTGACTATTTGACTGATCTCGATAACTAATGGTTGCTTGGTAGAAACCAGCAGCGTATAAACTAGATCGTAGTCTATGTCCTTCAATTCCCTCGAGATTTTACAAATACCATATATACATTCAAGTAAACGTATTAGTATAACCACTGATTAGATTGTTTCCAAGTCCTATAAGATGTATTATTTCATAGCTGTGTTCTATTGTAGTCTGGTTTCTGTAATAAATAATTATTCTAAGACAAATAAAAACGTAGATATCAAATTGTGTGCGAACGACGAGTTTCTGAAATAGCCTTCATCCGGTACGCTCAAAATCAATAATAGCCTTCCACAGGTACGCTCAAAGTCAATAATAGCCTTCATCAGGTACGCTCAAAATCAATAATAGCCTTCCACAGGTACGCTCAAAGTCAATAATAGCCTTCATCAGGTACGCTCAAAATCAATAATAGCCTTCAACAGGTCCGCTCAAAGTCAATAATAGCCTTCATCAGGTACGCTCAAAATCAATAATAGCCTTCAACAGGTACGCTCAAAGTCAATAATAGCCTTCATCAGGTACGCTCAAAGTCAATAATAGCCTTCAACAGGTACGTTCAAAGTCAATAATAGCCTTCAACAGGTACGCTCAAAATCAATAATAGCCTTCAACAGGTACGCTCAAAATCAATAATAGCCTTCATGAGGTACGCTCAAAGTCAATAATAACCTTCAACAGGTACGCTCAAAGTCAATAATAGCCTTCATGAGGTACGCTCAAAGTCAATAATAGCCTTCAACAGGTACGCTCAAAGTCGAAAGGTTGGAAACCTAAATAATTTTAAAAGTTTTGTAAAGTATACATGTACATATTTCAGACATAAATGAATGTGGAAGCAATCCCTGTCAGCATGGTGGACTGTGTTTGGACCTTATCAATTCTTATCAATGTCATTGTATTGAAGGATACAAAGGCGAGAACTGTGATATAGGTATGGTTGTACAAATTCATATTTACCAGGAACATCACGATACTATTGAAATATTGTCAAATATGACGTTTAAGAAAACATGATAATAATATCTCTTAAAATATGATTTGATAAAATGAAGAGCAAACGTCACCACACTGTCGGAACAGTTCCAACATCAAATAGAAAAATCGGAATAAGAGGCACGATCGATTCCCCTAGCAAACATCTACACGAGCGATCACTTTCCTGGCTTGTTACATACACTTAAAGTGGCGGGGTTAAACTAGTTATATGGACCCACATCTAACTATTTCAGCTGTATTCAACACAAAAACAAGATCATGAAAAAATAAATCTTATAGATAAAATGTGACGATGGGCTAGGTCTATTGCTGAATGCTTTGATTGCTATAAGGAAAAAGAGATATGATGTATGGGTAGGGTATTTTTCCATGGTAGCTATTGTTAATTATATTTGGTTTTCTTAATCGTGTTCCGAAAATAGTATGCTAATTAATATTAGGTGTGCTTGGACACAATTTCTTGCTACACCGTATATTTTTTCAATAGAATATTAAACTAGTCAATAGAGATTGGAAAATAGTCATTCAGTAAATGCACAACGAAAGATATTGGTTTCAGCTGCTAATTGGATATAACACCAGTATCTTCCACGATATATCTGACCAGTTACAGAGAAAATCCTCTATTCAAATAAACGTTAGCGAAAACCGAAGAGGCAACCAAGAATGAACACCCCAGAGACACTGACCACATTGGGCACACAAGATCGTGAAGGTAAAAACAAAAACACTCCACTAAAAAGACGGGCAACACTGACCCCACCAAACAAATGATGAATCCTCAATGTATAATGGTCTAAAGACAGTTTCATTCACCTTAAAATATTCATAAATACCAACCAGCAAGATTATTTAATCAACTTTTACAGATATCGATGAATGTAACAGTAATCCATGTAAGCATGGCTCAACCTGTCAAGATCTAGAAAATGGTTACTCGTGCACATGTGCAGCAGGCTATAGTGGTCAGATCTGTCAAATAGGTATGTGTAAATCTCTTCTGAACATCTAGCTATCAACGTTTTGTTGGGACAACATTTTTTCCCTTATTCCCTTTTTTCTGGGGGAAAGGGGTGTTAAAAGTGTGCGACTCGTGCAATTTAATAATGCTAGATTCGAAACATCTGTTTGAATCAAATTCAATGGCATGATTCTCTCTAGATAATTGTTGAAACTTCATCACGTAGAAATTATATAGGGTAATCTAAAATAGATAATATAAATATAAATATTGAATACGACTACTCTAATGGCGCTGTTGCTACTATTCTTGAAAACGGAACAAACCGGTTGTTTCTCCGTCGAGTATTGATTCTCTCATTTTACATAGACCCATCTAACACAATATTATCTTTTCATTCCTAATCGTCATTTAAATATGAACTATTGAAATACGAACAATTGCTTAATACTTCATAAATCATAGGATTGTGCTCTTTTATAATTAAAATATGTTTGGCGTCTATTTCAGATGTTGACGAATGTCAAAGTAGTCCGTGTTACAACAATGGTACGTGTGTAGATGGTACACCTGGCTGGGACTGTGTTTGTCTACCTGGCTACACCGGGAACCAATGTCAAATAGGTACAGTATTAACTTGTTTAAATGTTGAAAAGTCTTCCTGAAAAGTACATGTAATATTTGTACCACCGTTTTTCAAGTTAAACGGTTATTCGATCGAACGCGAAGCGTTAGATTGTGTAACCGTTTATGTCGAGAAACCAGTGGTAAAAATTATTTGTAACATGAAGCCATGCAATATCACATTTAGGTCGTTGATTATTGCACGACTCTCTGAGAGTAATACAAATACAGCCAAGATTGCAAGTGTACAATATCTCGTATATGTGTATATTATTTCATAGTTCTTAGCTGCTGTTTACATTCTGATATATAAACCATAAAAAGATCAAAGGCAAATAATGCATTCATGTTACAACTCAATTTATTGTGTATAGTCTTGTTGGAAATATTTCATGCATAATCAGGACGTGAATTTCACCAATATATACAAAAATATATCAAAATGAAGGAAGAATGGAACAACCGGATCAACGATTGTTGACTCCCAGTATGTAGTATTAGTTTATGGTGTTTAACGCCACTTTCAATAATATTTCAGTTATATCGTGGCGGTTAGTTTTATTAGTGGAGGAAACCAGAGTACCCGGAGAAAACCACCGACCTGCCGCAAGTCACTGACAAACTCATGTTGTATCGAGTACACCTCTCCATGTGTGGGATTCGAACTCACACCTATAGTGGTGATAGGCACTGATTGCATAGGTAGTTGTAAATCCAATTACCATAATATTATGACCACTACGGCCCCTCTCGTATGTAGAATTGGGTAGGACAAGTATATCAGATATATTCATGACTAGAAGAAGTTTTCAAACAATAAATCTTATTGGCAAAATGTTGGTCTTGGCGAAGGAGTGGAAGTTTTGATTGTCAAAGGAAAAGGATAATATGATCCAACAATTATTAGTATTGGCTACACATTTCCATACGTGCCAAAAGAATGACATTGTCCTTATACGAAGTATTACTTTACGTCCTATCATAATGTAGAATTGCGTATTAGTCCCTACCCACACAATCATTTCTCCACGAGAAAGTTCTCTGAAACGAATATCATCACATGATTTGTTGTCCGTGTTATGAAGAAAGCTGAAATACTAAACTTATACGGCAAATATACCATGCATACGATATAAAGAAAACATTTTCAACAGTGTTAAACAAATTATACAGAAATGCAAAAGTGGGGGAGGAATGGGATTGGTTCATGGTGCTTAACACCACTTTCAACAATATCTCCGTTATTTCGTGGCGGTCAGTTTTATTGGTGAAGGAAACCGGAGAAAACCACCGACCTGTCGCAAGTTACAGACAAACTTTCTCACATAATATTGTATCGAGTACACCTCACCATGAACGGGATTCGAACTCACAACGTTAGTGGTGACTGGCACTGGTTGCACATATAGTTGTAAATCAAACTACCATACGATGACGACCCATATTGTCAATTGAGCAGTCACAATAACGTATATATCTAATCATATGCGTTCGATGGGCCGCTGGAAAAATCTTCACCTGATACCATCAAATTCAAAAGATTGGAAAGCCAAATATTTTTTTTTATTTTAGCTTGTATCTCAGTATATGTATTCTATTGTTCCTTTATTTAATATGCTAATCAATATTTTATAGATATCGATGAATGTCAAAGTAATCCGTGTCTAAACAACGGGACCTGTGTAGAATTTATCAATGACTACACGTGTATTTGTAGAAACGAATCAACTGGTGACCATTGTGAAAAATGTGAGTTTATCCTTATTTACAACCCTTTAAATACACTCAAACCTGCTTTAATGACCACCCCTATTAAGCAATAACTTGTATTATGTGACCTTAATTGTTATTTCCCTTCACACTGCATTTCATATCAGTTAAACCTGTATGAAGCGACCACCTGTCTTATGTGACTATATTTCACTGTTACCTTGAAAGGTCACATAAGACAGCTTTGACTGTATGTGTAATTTGTATTACTGTGATAATAATACGATCGCCATCTTGCGATTGTCGAGGTGGATGCTACATGTTGCTAAACTGCCCATTAAATTATATTTACTGGAGATAAAAGGACTTCAATGTTGTGCATAATAATTCTGACATTCTCAAATCTTAGTAATAGATTTGAAAACATTAAATACATTCGTGGGACTAAAAGACATTTTATAGTTTAAGGTGAAAGCCTATGTATTTTGATGGGGTGTAATAGGTGCTTAACGCCACTTTTAACAGTATTTCATGCATATAGTAGTGGTCAATGTATTTCTGAAGGAAACCGAAATACCCAGAAAAAACCACCAACCTGCAACCAAGGACTAACAAACTTTATCACGGAGTTGTATCGATTTAACCTTGCCATCAGTGGGAATCGAACTCACAACTTAAAAAAACAGTAATAGGCGAATATGTAAATATAACTCCAACTAACATAAGATCACGATAGCCATCTTTCTGCGTCGAGTTTGAAATAACACCCACAATTATTCTTTAATTATTAACTCACCCTGTACGACAAACTGTGTTCACTCTGAGTCTCGGTGGGGGTTCTGTGTTCCTCATCTTTTTAGTTTTGGTTATTATTCTTTAATTATCAATTGTCAATTCACCCTTCACGACCATCTGTGTTCACCCTGAGTCTCGGGGGGGGGGGGGGTCTGTGTTGCTCATCTTTTCAGTTTTCGTTGCTGTGTTGTAGTTATTTATCTTCGTTCGGTGTCTTATACACAATGTTTTCTGTCTCTCTTTGGCATGTTCATTCTTGATTGCCCCGTAGGTTTTCTGTAGACTTGTGTCTAATGTTGCCTGTATCTCTGGATTGTTCATTCGGTTTTCTCTAACGTTTATTTGTCCTGTGTCTTATGTTGCCTGTCTCCGGATTGTCCATTATTGACTGCCCGTTCTGTTTTTTAAAACCTTTATTAATACTGCTTCTTATCAATGCTATTTTTATCATTATTGAATTATGTTTATATAAAAGAGAGAAATAATCTATGACTTGCATGTTCCAGGGATGGATCATTGTTCTTCTGGGCCATGTTTACATGGAGGTATATGTACAAACTTGTACGGAAGCTTTATCTGTAGTTGTCTAGAATCATGGTCTGGTGATATATGTGAATACAGGGAAATCAACATTACTGAGGTATAAATGATTTTATAATCTGTTTTTTTTTCCAAAATTATTGCTTAACATCAAGCGGGAAGATTAGTAATATTCCAGCTATATCGTGGCGTTCCAGTGAGCGGGCTTTTATAAAATATGTCATGCACTCAAAATGATATGAAATATGTATCATTGGACGTTAAGCAACCAATAATGACAATTATTGCTTGTTTGTCTATTAAAGTCAGGGGATT
Organism: Gigantidas platifrons; assembly: GCA_002080005.1. Lineage (NCBI taxonomy): Eukaryota > Metazoa > Mollusca > Bivalvia > Mytilida > Modiolidae > Gigantidas > Gigantidas platifrons. The sequence goes on along the minus strand of MJUT01044720.1, from coordinate 1,343 downwards.
GTTAACGTCTAAGGAGTGTGACACTCTCCAGGCATGACATTATTTTTTCGTATTATAACCATGGTAATCCCGTTTAAAGGACATCCATATCCGACACTTGGAAACGCTATGTGCAGTCTGAAGGAGCCGTCGCACACACACACACTCGCATAATCAATCAATAATGATGACATTTTAAAAATTATGACCAGACGTCATATTTTTAGTTGTCTTGTCAATATGAAATTAAAGATTTTAATTGAAACAGGTTTCAGGAATCCCGCTCATGCGAGGTGTTTTTGATACAACATTATGTTATACAGTTTGTGAGTGATCTGCGGCAGGTCGGTGGTTTTCACCAATAAAACTGACCACCACGATATAACTGAAATATTGTTGAAAGCGGCGTTAAACACAACTCTTACCCCTAACCCTAGATCAATCTTGTATGCATACATATCATAAAGCATCGAATTAATGGTATTATGTGCACTTTCCAATAACATGACTTTGGTTTCCCTGTTTATACCCTTTGCTTTTCTTGCTTACAAAAAAAACAAAAACTTTAAAATTGTTTGCCTTTCTAATCTTTTGACTTTAAGACGTACCTTATAAAAGTTAGGGGCCTGGGTGGCTCAATCAGTTAACTCGCTGGATCTAACAATTCATACAAGCCTATCACCAATACGGCGTGGGTTCGCTCCCGGCTTTATAAATTACAAAAAAAGGAGCACTCAACTCGCAGCCGCAAGTGATAAAGTTTACCAGTTGCTTGCCCATGGTTGGTGGTTCTCTCCAGGTACTTCGGCTTCCTCCACCACTAAAACTGGACGCAATGATATAATTGAAATATTGTTGAAAGTGGCGTTACAACACAAAAAAGCAATCAATCAATCATAAAAGTTAATCTAGATTAACACGATGGGTGCCACTAGTGGAGCAGGAACTGATTCTTATTACTCCTTTGATATCTACAAACTCTTGTTATAGATATTCACGTTTATGCACATTATGCATTCTATTTTGTGTTTGTAGACCTGCACTGATCTGGAATATACAGAATGTTCTTGCTTCATGCATGAGTTGAAAAAACTTCCCGAGTCTAACAAGATGACTGGCGGATCGATAGGAGCTGCTATTGGTTGTCTCCTAAGCATTACAATGTTTTGTGTATCAGTATGTCTTAGTTCAATGTTAAGTCATTCACCAAAAATTAATCCAGTGAAAATGCTTGAAAATGGATTTGTAGAGCAAAATTTACCAAACTCAACATCAACATCGCCTGTGGGATCTAAAGACATTCTCAAAAAAAGAGGGAAACAGACTACCGGACGGACGGGGCACCATGATTGTTTCACTGATCA
>MJUT01044700.1:21164-41496 GCA_002080005.1 Gigantidas platifrons | reverse complement strand
ACTTTCATTAATCCGACTTAGGACAAAGATATGCCATAAGATTATCCTAAGATACGTCTTAGTTCTAAGATACCTTTGTTTACACGGCCCATGGTTCCTACATTGAACTGTCTCTGGAACTGAGAAACAGGAGACTGAAATATTTCCGACTTATTCTTTTAAAAAATGTCGGTCATAAAATTACACGTTTTTGATTTAATGACTAATTCAGTTTTAAAATATTACAGATTGCAAAATATTCATCTTTCATTAGATTTCTGAACTTATTTTTATTCTGGTGTTGCTATTTTACATGTGGTCACACATCAATCAGTTAAATTCATATGCAATAAAATTTCCAACTGAGAAAATAAATAATAACCACTTGAATTAACAGCTTATCAATTATATGTAAAATCATTATTGTCGGCACAAAATGAAAATCTGGCGTTCGTCCTATAAGTATACTATAAATATACTGATGTGCACGTGTAATTTTCCCGGGGCGCAGGTTTGATAAGAGAGGATACTCTATGCAAAAGTTCTTCAAAATCTTCTTTGTTCACTCTCACAAATTTTTGAAACCTCTTTGATCCTCCTGTTCCAGTTCCCTCATTAATGCATGGTAAGCACCAACTTATCTTCTTCTTTGTATCCATGGCTTCACCCATGTTCTGCGACCACGTTGAATGTTACAGATACTATGACATGCAGAAGCTATCATTAAAATACATATAGGAGCAACAAAATCATCATTCTTCATGTAAATGTAAATAAAAACAAAATTTGGAGGGAAATATTAATTAGCTCAGACGTGAAATGACATACCGTCTAAACAGACTAATGATGCATATGTTATCAGCTATGGAAAGACAGCTATGGAGAGAACAGATCGTGTAAATAGACCTTTACAGATGTAAAAACTAAGTCGTACTGTTGATAGATCTTATTTGTTTCTTTAGCAGTTAATGTGTATGCCCACTATAGCTACAATAAACAGCCATAGAAATTTATATATTTTAAATTTTCTTCAAATTATAATTGTGACTTTTTTCCTGTGACTTTTTTTCTTGTGACTTTATTTCCTGTGACTTTTTATCCGTGACTTTTTTCTGTGACTTTTTTTCTTGTGACTTTCTTTCCTACATTCATATTGATATGGATAAATGTGAAATATTAAAAAAAAAAATTATATATTCCAGTCCAGTGTCTTTGTATGAAATACAAAAATACCTGGAAGAGTGTGTTATTTAATGATAAGAGACATAATTCATGTGGTAATATACTTAGAACATATAGATTATTTAAAGATCAGCTTGTTTTTTAACCTTATCTGAATTGGGGAACATATAACCAGAGAAACATTTTAACTAAATTTCGTATATAATTAGCTCACATAAACTTGAGATTGAAAAAGGAAGATATATGAATATTCCAGCTGAACAAAGAATATGTAGATGGTGCAAGCTAGATGTGGAAAATGAGATCCACTTTCTTTTGGAGTGTCCCTCACCGGGAACATCTAAAACACCGCTAAGACCGTCTTAGTGCACTAAGACTCTAAATACTGCCAATAAGGGCATGAAGGAGATGTTTTACTAACATAAAGTACTCTGCAATGCATCAAAATGTAGAAATTAAACCTAATTTTAAATTTTCATAGTAATTTTATACTATGACACCTGAATATACATTACATATACTGTAATAGTAGGGTGCCCGACCAAAGATTTTCGCGAATTTGCCTTAACGGAATTACACACACCTGTATGATACATCGTTGGAAAGAGGAGAACAAGCCGCATCGAAATAAAGATGTCGTCGTTATGTATTGTGGTCACGTTTTTTTTAAATTGGGGTAAAAGGTCAAGATCTAAAAATTGGAACTAACACACCACAAGTTTTAAAAAGCTTCCTTCTTCGACAAGACTGTGAAGAACTTTAAACTGGAATGCCAGTTTTTATTTGTTAAGCTTAATATTTTATTGTTTTATGCTTATTTTTTATTTTACATTGTTTGAATATATAGCAAAAGGCCATTTTCTAAAAAAAAAATGACAATTTACAATTTTCGTATATATGAGAAATAAAAGTGACCTTGACCTGTCATAGTTTGAACATTTCTCATTTTTATTTGATATTCATTTAAAGGAAACCTTCAGATTATTTTTTAACCCTTAACATTTGACAACTGGTGGACGGATTTGTTCTAAAACGTAAGGTCTATGAACATATTATGCGTTTGGACAATGTGTGGCTACAAACCACTATGAACATTCCAAATATCTCAGATGTTTGGCAAATAAAAAAGTGGCCTCTTGTTAGTTTAATAGCCCACCAACCATGTCAAGGTCAGAATCCACTGGCAGGTTTGTTTGTTTGTTTTTTTTTTTTTAAACATCGGCAGTAGTATACCGAAGGAACAAAGGAACAAGTCATAGAAAATGTTAAAGAAATCATAGTCTGGAGACTGGGAAAATTCCAGAAAAAAACATAAAACGGAAACAAGCTATGACATAACCACCACAACATATAAAAAGAACACCTTAAAAAACATTGCAACAAATGAAACTGCTATTTACTGAAAAACACATAGTACGTATGAACTTGTCTAAGTTTACTAAGCACAGAAAACAGTGATGCGTGCCTAAAAGAGACATTGACCAAGCCTCAATGAAACAAAAGACGTCAACGGGAAGTCGTGGTAAGTGGACAACTATGACTAACGTGAGTTGATGGTCACAATGTTGGAAACGAAAGACTGTTTTATCTGAGATCATAGTTTTGATAACAACAGTTTTATTCAGTGAAATAGATGGAGACTGGATGAAAAAGAAAAAAACAATTGAGATCATATGTCATCATCTTCATCAGTATTTCTAGATATTGCTAGGTGGGTATTTTCATTGCGGCATAAGTCGCCAGCTTGGCAAGGGCAAAGGTCTGTGCAAGATAGACTTTGCTCAAAACAAATGCATCCTTTCATGAACACAGATAAGGTCTTGCAAAAAATCAGAAGACATCTGGCCTTTGAAATAAACTGGAACTAATCCTTTACTGTCTTCCCATCCAAATAGCACTGCATTTACAACATGAGCAGTCATCCAAATATTTGTCTGTAGTGATGATAGCAAAACATGCTGAGAGAAGGTGGCCTCACAGGGTGGAAGTTTGGTTAAACATGCATCCCTCAGTGTCGCTAACCTTACCCTTAATTTGTTAAGATCGATGTGATCTTCCTTCAGTTTTCCGTTTTGGTCGTACAGTCGACAAACAAGGTTCTATAGATTTATCAGTGTCACAGTCTGCAAGGATGGACAAATCTCTAAGGTTTTCTGGACTGTCTTTAAGTACTTTAAAAACGGTTCGTTAGCCGATCCCGAACAAGGATGATGTGGTATCACATCCTGTGATGGCATGTGCAGCTTGTAAAATGTTACATAAAACAGGATTGAGGATGCTACAGATCGAATGTACGGGAATGAAACGACGCCCATCCATAGTGTTTGTGATAGAACCCGTATGAAACCATAATTTCTGTGTATGTTGCATTGAAGGAAAGTAATGGATGCATAGAATCAAGACATCTGTATCAGGCGATTTAAACCACAACCCTGATGCATAGGGATTATACCATCGGGAACGTAGATACCATCTTGAATTTTTTCAATTTCATGGTGTGCAATGCTGGTTAGATATCGTCTGACTTCTCCATGAGAAGCACATAAACCATTAGAGTGTAATGTCTCGATAAGTTGTTTTGAACCGAAATCGTGGTACAGCTGTACAGCAAGACCAAGGTGGAATGGAGTAAACACGTCTCTTGAGACAGAAAATATGAATTCAGTTATATCCATCACTTTCTGCAGCTTATCGTTTAGAATATTGTAAGGTTCTGATGCATTTTTAAAGGATTTATAATCAAGCAACCAGCAGATAAATTTCGTAAGAGACAAAGGCATTCGATCCATAGACAATGCAAGTGACACCTCGTTCGCAGTGTGGTATTCGTCGGTGGAAATGCTTATTTTCTCGATGTCACGCCTCAAGATTTCAATGGCAGCGTGCAATATTTGGTCATCATTGCAAGAATATGCAACTGTAGATATCTCTTGTTTGATTTCAGACTCTTTTAGTTTCGACTTCAAATTACCTGCAGTTGCGACAACATGTCCTATTGACACATCACTGCTGAAGACTAGGTTGAACCTCCCCTGTCCGCGCTGTATCTGTACAACGATTCAATCGCCGTAATGTATTTTAAGTCTGTCTTGTAATGTGGTAACAGGATAAGTATTTGGGATGTGTGCGGGAAGATAATCAAGGTATTTTTGAAGTAATTGTGTCATTAGAAAAGCCTGTTTACGCACTGTTAGGTCTTCGTGAATATCAGCTATAAGCATTTTAAAAGCATAGTCATGAACACTAAGTTCTGGACAATCGTCTTCCTGAAATTTTGATTTCACAGGGGTATACCTTAGCAAGTACTTAGTAATGCAACCGGAATGATAGACAGCATTATCAATAAATTCTTCGCTGTCAAGTATTTTGATGATTCTTTGATCATTTTTGAAAACAGACGATTCCCGTAGGTTATTCCGACGATCATTTGATTCAATTTTATTTTCAGTTTTCTATCTTTTTTAAACGTTTTCTTTTCACAGAGAAAACATACTTCCCAATTTAACAGTTGGTTAATACTAGAATCTGGCACAAATGATTCTGTTATACATGCAGTGGGTTCTGACATAGAATAACTGCAATTGCGCCTGCTTGTGTATGATTTGTAACAAGCGCGATGGTACAAAATCTTAAAATTTTCATAGCGAATACAATCTAATTAACTAGAAACATCCTGCAAAATTCTGACATAAACATCATCTTTCCTGGCTTCCAGTGCTTCGATAAAGCTATTTTTGCTAATATTTCGCATAGTTATCACTAGCGAGTCACAAAATGAACTTTGACAAATAATGCATTTGTCCCAATTCACTTCATTTCGACTTCTTTTAGGACTAAACGGACAAAGTTTTACCGGTGTTACATACTAATTTTCCCCCTACTCATTTTTCCCCCCGGAAAAATTAGTATATACTAGTTTTTCCCCCGGAAAGATCAGTATATACTCATCTTTCCTCCCTGATTTTCAGGGGGGAAATCTGAGTATATACTGAAGTTTCCCCCTCATACTCAATTCTCACCCTTTGCACTGATAGACTATACAACCAAATACAATTTTGGTTTAGGGGACGACCATTTGATTTTGAGGGGGGGGGGTGCTTGGAAGATTTTTAAAATAAATATTTTGACTTGGAGTATGTTGAAAATAAATATTTTGATCTCGAAGATGGAGAAACAAAATATTTTAATCCCTCAGATTTACTCCAATCCAGGATCGAAAATACCACAAAAATGAATATAAATAATTTGATTTGGCCAATGTAAAAATAAATAATTTCATCCTGAAAGTACCGAAAATAAATATTTCGATCACAAAAATCTTCCAAGCCTCCCCCCCCCCCTCAAAATCAAATGGTCGTCCCCTTACATAAAAGTAATAAGTTTTGGGTATTTAGAACTCAGCTTAATTTTCCGTTTTTCTGTCTGTTTGTCTTGCTGTCTATAACTCCTCATTTAACTGCACAATGGTTTGGTGAATCTTTACGTTCATCCTCCATGACCCCTCACCAAACTTATTTTAGTTCCAAATGTGTATATTTTGAGACTTTAAATGTTAACAAGCATTATATTGGGATGGAGCCGAACATTGAGGCTTTTGAGGGACCCACTGCGTCCAATTTGATTGGCTGAGAAGACACATTTGAGCAAAAAAAAAGTTTGCTCAGCAAAGAAAAAGTTTTATGGCATTGGGGCCAGTTGTATTGATAAAAATGATTTTTAAGATTATTTTTCGTTGATTTATAGAACTCAAACGGACTATAACTATGTGACATTCGGATTCAATTGATTCACTAGCGAATGAATAATTAACTAAATATAACCAATAGTACCAGTCCAGTATATATATTCGTAACCTTTTTGAAAGAAAAAACTGTGCTTACTAAGGCATGTTTTAACATGTTTGTCCGTTTGCGACCCATCCTTTTTATTGCGGTAGGCAAATTATTTTATATCATTTTGAATTGTTTAAAGTTATTTCAGTAGATACATGCAAACAATTTAAAAAAAATAAAATATTTCTTAGATATTGCAATAAAATAATCTTGGTAGGGGCATTTTTATCTGGGTAGGTAGGGAAAGGGCAAACAACCATAATTTTAATTTAGGACTTGGAAGCCCGGGGTGTGGGGTAATGTGTAACTTGACCATGTGTAACTTTACCATTTTTTTATACGGATGTGCGGCTGGACATTCAAGTACCCTACCCATTCATATCCCTCCCGGGTTTGAGGAACTATATCCATTCATATACTAACCTTTTCAAAAATACAACCCATTCATATACCAATTGTATTTCTGAAGTAATTCAACTGACATAACTGAACCGGGAATAAAAAAAAACCCACAAAGTTTATACAAAGGGAAAAAATTATATCAAAATTAAAATTTACCATCAATTTTGCCATCCATTTTGCAATCGTATAAAACAAGTTTTAGTGCTTGATTATATTTTATCATTTATTCATGCGGACAATACTTTTTTTTCATTTTGCATGGTCGAATTTGAAAGGATTTGAAACAATTTTGTCCATAAATGCATTGTACAGTGTATATATGTTTGATTACATGGAGATTTGACAGTGGACCAATTGGTTGTAGAAGACAAGGGCTTGAATTCATGAGAATTTGCTGTTTCTTATTGATTTTTGCATTTTTACTATCCAAGGCCGTATACATACAATTGTGTTGGTAATATTGCCTTTAATAGTAAAATTGCAACAACAAAAAAACAACAAAACAGTAAAATTGTAAAAAATCAATAAAATCACAAAATTCTCATAAATTCAAGCCCGTGTGATCTGCCCGGGATCACTAAAACAAAGGATTTTTTTTTCTCTCGAATGGTTAGGCGAACGAAAATATCCCAGTGCATAATTATAGCTTTATAAAGAGGTTCATATACATGTGTGTGTTTAGATACCATCATATTACACTTTTTTCGCAAGTTTTAATAGCTTTTTATTAGATTTATAACTCGTCAGACCCTTTACAAATTAAGTAGCGGTCCATTTAAGAACCATGCAATTTTGAAAGAAAACAAAACATCCTCTAAAAGGCTTCGTATATTTACTTTTTTATATTTTATAGCTTTTTGGAGGTATAAAACGAAATGGATAACAATTCTTTCAAAGTGACTGGTCAGATACTCGAACTTTAATGTGTAATACGTTCTATTGTATTTCTTCACAAATATGTCTATTTTTACAATGCATTCTATCAAATTCTTATCTCCCATGACCAGGGTTTATTTGTAAAAAGAACCACACGTATATGGTATTGTATTCTAAACGAAAAGCACAAAAAAATATGTAAGCTCTCAACCAATGAATCACCTATTGCATAATTCTTAACTGGAGTGGTACTTAATAGGTATACATCCGATTTGATGATAACTATTTGCATATTGATTATTACTAGTTTCTGTTCTTTTTTTCAGAAACGTTAAATGCATTGTTCTTTATTCAATAAATTGTTCATTTGGTCTCCTTTTGTATTTTAGCTCACCCAACTAAACAGTCAGGGTGATCTTGTGGCATCACTTGTCCGTCATCCGTCGTCCGTTAATATTTCACATTTGGATCTTCTTGAGAACCACTGAGCAGAATTAAACCACGCTTGGCAGAGGTGTTCACTATGAGGTCCTATCCTACACCAATTTTGCTACGTTTTATGCCGATTCGTAAAAAATGGTCATCGGGAGACATTGAAAACATTGTTAGTTTTTCAATAATCTTTTTTCAAGAACCACTGAAGCGATGGTATGGAAACGTGATTTGTATGTTCACTTTAAGGTCCTTGACAGGTCTTGTTACTTTTTGAGCCCATCGGAAATTCAAAATCGTTGCCAGTGGAGGTCAAATTTTGCTTTGAAACCATATGTAAAGCAACATTTTCATGGTCTACTTGAAAAACACTGAACAGAATTTAACCACACTTAGCAGAGGTGTTCACTATTATATCCTACGCAAGTGTTGTCACTTTTCATGCGATTCGTAAAAATAAATCAAAGAAAAATGTGTCTGAGGACACGGAGTTCTCCGCTTTCAGCTAAGTAGGCCTAACTTCTAAGCCGTATATGGGATCTGGCTGAAATTGAACTTGACCTGCATATTATGGTTGTAAACATTGTCTTGAAATTTCAGAGTCCTTTACAGGTGATAATGCTTTTTATGTCGATCGGAAATTCAAACTGGTCGACAGCGAAGGTGAAAATTGCTTTGAAAACCTATGAATTACATTTTCGTCATCTCCTTGAGAACCACTGAACATAATTAAACAATTTAACTTTGAGGGTGTTCAATATGAGGTACTACACAAGTGTGGTTATTTTGGTGCAGATCGATAGGAGACTTTGAACATTCTGATTGATCGATTTTCAAGAACCACTGAAAGCATTGTCGGGGGAAATGTATATCAAAGTAGTCGTCCTCCTCACTACCTTTCTCACCCTTCCTCTCCATCCTCCTCCTCATTGCCTCTCTCCCTACTTCCTCTCCCTCCTCCTCCACACTACCTCTCCCCTCCTTCCTCTCCATCCCCCTCCTCACTATCTCTCTCCCTCCTTCCTTCCCATCATCCTCCTCACTACCTCTCTCCCTCCTTCTTCCTCTTCTCTACTTCTCTCTCTCTCCTTGCTATCATCATCATCACTACCTCTCTCCCTCCTCATCCTCACTGCATATCTCCCTCCTACCTCCCCCTCTCCATCCACTTCCTCACTACCTCTCTCCCTCCTTCCTCTCCATCCTCCTTACTACCTCTCTCTCTCTCTCTCCTTCTTCTCACAACCTCTCTTCCTCCTTCCTCTCAGTCATCCTCCTCAATACCTCTCAGTCATCCTCCTCAATACCTCTCTCCCTCCTTCTTCCTCTTCTCTACTTCTCTCTCTCCTTGCTATCATCATCATCACTACCTCTCTCCCTCCTCATCCTCACTGCATATCTCCCTCCTACCTCCCCCTCTCCATCCACTTCCTCACTACCTCTCTCCCTCCTTCCTCTCCATCCTCCTTACTACCTCTCTTTCTCTCTCCTTCTTCTCACAACCTCTCTTCCTCCTTCCTCTCAGTCATCCTCCTCAATACCTCTCTCCCTCCTTCCTTCTCATCCTCCTCCTCACTACCTCTCTCCCCCCATTCTGCCTCTTCTCTACCTCTCTCCCTCCTCCTTACTGCCTCTCTCCCTCCTTCCTCTCAATCCTCCTCACTGCCTCTATCTCTCCATCCTCTTCCTAATTATCTTCACCATATACTTTTCTTCTCCGTCCTCATCATCCTTCTCATTATTACATCCTCCTCACTACTTCTCTCCTCATTGTTTACCTTTGTCACTTCGTCCTTTCTATCCTCTTCCTTCAAATCTCCTCTTCACTACTTGTTTCACTACTTCCTCATCATTATCCTCCTCACTATCTCCATCCTTTTCCATATTTACTCCTCCTTATTTTATACCTCTATCTCTCCTTTCTCTCCATCATCTTTTTACCATTCTCCCTCCGTCCTCTCTATTCTTCTTTTTATATTCCTTCCTTCTTTCCCTCTTCCTCATACCTGTCAGTTGTGCCTTCCAGCACTTAGCAAACTTAAGTTTTTTCTCACTTGCACTAAGGAAGACCGCTTTATCACTCAAAAGTGTTTTTCCCATCGTTTCTTCCTACCTCCTTATCCGTTCTCACTCCATGTTCATGCTTGCCTTAGTTATTACTATCATTATTATTGATACCCTCTTTGGTCCACATTTAACTATTATGTCTTCCAACATATACATGTATAGAAGTGTGCACAAGAAAAACCCTATTAAAACAGGAGAGGGGGAAAACTAGTATGGGGGGAAAAATGAGTATGTGTTAACACATACATTGTACTTGGTTTTCCGGAGGGAAAATTCAGTATATACTAATTTTTCCTGTGGGGGGGGGGGAAATCTCAGTATATACTCATTTTTCCGGGGGGAAAATGAGTATGGGGGAAAAATGAGAATGTAACACCGGTGTTCGTTATTGTATGCATAGAGATATTCTTTGAACAATTTTTAAGCATTTATCTTTCTGCTTATCAAAGATATAAATATATGCACAATATACAATATTACATTCCGTATGGTGCTGTTGTGTAATTTTCGCAAATAATACGTTTGTCAAACACTATTTTGTATTCATTCCTTTCCACTTTTGTCACAATGTTTGTTGAATTTATATCTCTGCATATTATATTGTTCAAAATGGCGACACTGTCTTTTTTCTCTCCTGTAACCATTTCTTTTACGGTATCAAAGTTAATATCTAGAGAGTTTTTATAGTTCAACGTTATTCCTTTGACAACGCACTTTGTTGAATGACCTCTTTTATCCGGTCGAGCTAACTTATATGCATAATTTTTCGGGCCTGCTCCTATAAAAGTTGTGATGGTATTTTGTCCTATTTTGTCACTTAATTCACCAGTCATGTCTCCAAAGTAATCACCACATTGTGGTTCCCATTCACCTGGTTTTGAAATGAAAATCACCGAATCGGTATCACAGTAAAGTACTCTTGTATTGAGATTTTTCAAATATTCGTAGAGTTTAAGGCGTGCCTGAGCGGTGGTATAAGCTGCCACTACAACATTAGTGCGTCCGGAAACTTCAACGAAATCATCTAAATATGTCCAGTCCATATGGACCATTTCTTTGGATACAAAACGAACATTTTTTATTATTTGACTGTCACTGGTCATCATATCAAAATATTCAGCCGGTTCTGTGATATATTTTGTTTGCATCAAGTTGGATCTCTGGGAAAATTTACCCCAGAAACTGCAAAGATAAAAGGATATGTTGTACAATACATGAGAAAACCGACTAACATTCAGTATAACACACATATTTTATTTTGCATCAATAAATTACTCGACTCATTCTGGAAATACGAAAACTGTTTTATAAACCATCATTACGAAAACAATAAATGCCCACCATTTACTTGCTTTTGTGCGTCTGGTATAGAGTGTGCGTGCGTGTGTGTGTCAACTCCTCTTGTTATCGCTCTAGCTGAATTTATAAAGTATTTTCATAACCATTTCACATTAACCTCAATCTTTACGAGATACGATATAAGTACATATTAAAAAAAAAGCAAGCTGCAAATGTATGTAAGTAATGAAATTTACCTGTTTAACATTAACTTTGCCAGACTTCTGAGTCCTGGATTCCATCTGATCTTGCTAGGGTCTAACCAAATTCCTTCTTTTTCATAATAATCATTGATGTACTGTCTACGATCGTCCTCTGTTTGGCACCATTCTGGCCATCCGCTTGTCTCCTGCCTTAGCTTCAAAAATGTGTTGATATATTCTGTAAATATTCCTCCAGATTTTGTTTGTTGGTCATACCTAGAAGTTTTTTTTCGAAATGCCAAACTTCATACATTTGCTTAATTACGTAACCTTTTTCAACAGCGGTTTTAAGTTCGTCGCTTACCCAAGTGCCGGTAAATGACCTTTCATCTTCAGTGTGCAAACATTTTTGCTGTGAATAGTTTTCTGCACATGTTCTACACAAAGGGAACAAAAGCTTTCCATTAATTTTCAGAGGTAGCACAGGTATATGCAAATCCCTTGGAGGAATTACCCTGCACTTGATAAGGCCTTCATACTGACTGATATCCTTAAAGTGTTCTGTTATAATTATTGGGTGTCCAAGAGGAATTGTTCCAGTCTTGTTAACAAATGGATACAAAGAAGTCACATCATAATATTTAATTGACTCTCCATTTTCGGTCTCTTTGAACAATGTAAATACTTCTGTCCGTTCTCCAAAAAAATGCGTCTCATGGATCTAGGGGTGGCACCATATCTAGTAATTCAATAAAGTTTTGAAGAAGTTTGTTGTCTCTGATTTGTCTATCGAAGTCGCATTCCCAAATAGATATGTATTTATATCCTCGATCTTCAATATCTTTTTCTTGTCTAGAGTCCTCTAATGCAAATCAGCCATGGAACATTCTGTCAAAGGATTTTGGGTCGTCCTTGCAAAACATTTTGTACAGCCATGCCAAAAGCAGCCATGAAATTCCCACACAACTTTTTCTCCTTGTACATTGTCGCAATAGCCGTCTACAGCGTAAGATCCAATTTTCATTTCGCCTATGTTCATGGCATGTTGTATGTTTATGTTTTCGGTGTCCGAAATATATTTCAACCATTGCATTGCTTTATTGGATTGTTTTTGTTGAGGTCTATAGCCATGTGTTGGTATAATTCCAAGACTGTCAGATTCTAAGAAATTGGTTCTAAATACTAAATTGCAAGCCGATGCAATTGTAATGCAACTTTCGAAAGGATCAATACCCATTCCATTTTTCTCAGTTATCTCCATGAATATCTCTCGGAATTTTAAACACGACTGACGTAAAATGTCCACATCTGATATACAGTATCGTAGTATTTCTTTTTGACAATCGAACGGATCATTTCTATGTTTCTCATACCATTCCATAAATACTTGACGCTTATCAGGTTTCATTGCATCAGGATTATAATATTTAACATCCGGGAGGTTATCAAATACTTTGTTGTGGTTTTCCTTACGGTTAAATAAATGTGGAAAATAGCCCTTGCTAAGTTCTGTCAGATTAAATGCCGCTGGAAGATCAGATAGAGCCATGGGTAGAAAGTTTAAACTATCCAAAAATCTCATTTTGCATTGTGGAATGTAGATCGACATGTATTTGGAGCCTGTGCTAATCACATCAGGTAATATTGCGTTATCATATAAATACTTCAGTATCCAGTAGCTATCATAACCTTTGAAGTTGTGGCAGAAAACTTTGGCCCGTAATTCTCTTCCGATAACAGCCAATGGCAAAAATCTTCAGAAGTATCTTCTCCGCTAAAGACGACTTCGTTCCTGCCGCAGCGATCACATTCACTCACAGAGGTAATGGCTTTGTTAATACACAACGAATAAACCATTTGAGCGACGCATAAGTTGGGTTTGTGCTCATATGATCCGCAAAGATGTTTTCTACAGTTACGCATTTGCCATTCTCGTCAGGGAAATAACCACTGTCACATTGATACACGCCATCTTGAGTGCACTCAAAGTCAAAATATATATAAACATCATTACGGTCGCATATATTGTAATACGTATTGGATGTGTCATCTTTCAATGTGACTGGCAGCATATAACAATTATGGCCACTTTCAAAAAAATCCTTGCAAGTCTTGCAGAAGCTTTCGCCGCATCGGTGTTCTTTCTTGTGCAATTTTTTGTTGATCAACTGGTTGCACGTTTTGCATTTATAATGTGTGCTGCATGTCGAATTCCCACTTTTTGTAGATTGCTTGTGTCGATCGAAGCAAACACTACTCCTGAAATTCCGATTACAGTCTGTACAATGCATCCATTTTTCTATTCCATCTTCGTGAATATGATGACAGTAAACACAGGGGTTATTACACCTATGCTTTGAAAAACTATCATATCCTGTTTTGCACTGAATACAAAAGTAATTTTTGGAGAGAAAAGCAGGCATACTTGTTATAACATCGTTGTGTTCATCATGATGATAAATATATATCTGTTTATTTGCTTGAGGTCCAGAGAATACAATGCCGTTAAAATGTTCTTTAGATATTACATTTATCTGATAACTTGGCATACATTCTTGAAAACGTCTAATTTCTTCCAAACCACATTTTCTTAAGGGTACACCGGCCTCCTGATGAAGAGATACCGCAAGTTCTTTCTGTATATTTCGGCCTTGTTTGATGCTACTCCATTTTTCATGCCCTTCAATACGAGCTCTTGCGGTAACTAATGCTCTTGCACAACAAAGATGATCTTGATTAACAATTCTGATAAAACATCTTTTATCTTTCATCATTTTTTGAAGATCTACATAATGACATCGCTTCCCTACTCCTCCCGTTGGAAGCTTTACATGTATCAGTTCTATTTCTAGTGTCTCATCTAAGACAAACTGCTTATACGAATGCAAAACGCGTTCGATTTCAGATAGAATTATGTCTGCATTCAATTCCCTCAATTTAATAAACGGTACAGTAATAGGGAAGTCTAATTCTGGACATTCTATAGAAAGCCTGACTAAATCTGTTTTATCGATAAAATGAGTAATATTGTCAATTATCGATTGAAACAGTATCTTCAATGTTCGTAGTATTTCCGGGAGACTTTTCACGTCAAGTTCTTTAACTGTAATCCTGTAATTGGTTGACTTCGTTTGAAACTTTGGAATCTGCGTTTCTTTTAATATTTGTATGGAGTAAAAGTTTTCAGAATTACTTTCTTTTGTAAGACGCCTCTTTGGACGTGGCTCCTCATTCTCATTATTTTCAGCGGGCCTTTTAAGAGCACCCCCATACTGAACGTAATGTTGCTGTCTGTGCTCATTTAATTGCTCCTGTCGACTAAATAATTTTCCACAATGGGGACATTGATACGATGATCCTTCTTGGTGTCTGATGTCTAACTAAATTGTCTTTTCTAGTAAATGATTTCTTACAAATGTTGCATTTGAATATGTCATGATGGTTCAGAAGTCGTTGATGTTGTTGTAAAAGAGACTGCTTGAAGTACTCGGCTCCACATTGCTGACACAAATAGGTCTTGCCTCTTTGGTAGTCCATCTTAAAATGAACCTGAAACGAAAATAAGCGGTCAATATCATAAATTTACACATCATAAAGATACATATATTGGCAAAATTTGTCATTTATCGTCTGAAAGTCAAACTATACGAATGGATTCTACGACTTGTCCAAAATGTCTTGTAAAATTTTCAAGAAAAGATGTCATGTTGAGACATAAAAGAAACAAACATGGAATCACCCATCCATATCCGCAGATCACTCATGTGTATCCGCCGCCGCCGCAGGAGGGGAATATACCACCGCCTCCGCCGCCGCAGAAGGGGAATATACCACCGTCGCCGCCGCCGCAGGAGGGGAATATACCACCGCCGCCGCCGCAGAAGGGAATATACCACCACCGCCGCCGCCGCCGCCGCGGCAGGAGGGGTATATACCACCACCGCCGCCGCAGGAGGAGAATTTACCACCACCGCCGCAGAAAGGTGTAGATACCGAACAGTCGCCATATAATATCAAGAGGGAAGAATATTTTGTTTTACGGCATCCATTTACAGCGATCATGAGTGGTCCGTCATCTTGTGGCAAGACGTACCTTGTCAAAAATATATTACAAAACGTCAAGAATTTATGTGAACCCGTTCCCGAGAGGATAATATGGTTGCATAAAAGATGGCAACCAATGTATGACGAAATAAAAACAACCGTATGGCCTAATGTTGAGTTTGAACAAGGAATACCACTTGATTTAGAAAAAGATTCATATCTCGACCCTTCAGTTAGAAATATGATAGTGTTAGACGACTTAATGTCGACAGCGGCAAAGGATCCCCGGATAACCGATCTCTTTACAGAAGGAATTCACCACAGAAATTTATCAGTCGTGGTTTTAAATGAGAATCTGTATTTCAGTAAAGATCCCACACAAAGAAGAAACTGTCACTATCTATTTTTGTTCAAAAATCCTGTGGATAAACAAAGCGTAATGACTTTAGCCAAACAGATGTATCCAGGGAAAACACAATATTTTTTAGAAAAATTCGAACAGGCAACTAGAAAGCCTTTCCGCTTTTTACTGGTCGATCTCAAAACGGCAACTCCTGAGCATTTAAGACTTCGCATTGACATTTTAAATACACGTGGAAATGGCAATAACAATATAATACCCCTTACCAGTGAAAAAAATATAAATGATAAAATAATCAACGGATATCATTTTAAAGAATACACTCCAAGTGATCAGACGTGTCAAGAGAAACTTGCCAGCATGATTTCTTGTGACGATTGTGGAATATTATTTGAAAACTTACACGATTTGCAAAGGCATATCAAAACATGGTGTCCAGAACAAAATCAATTAAAAAGAAAACAACCGGAAGCTCTTAGTGATGAACTCGAACCAAACAAAAAACCAAAGTTAGAACGACCACCCATTACAATGAGCACTTCCGCGGAAAGCTCTCGCCATGATGAAGATGACGTTTTAATACCTTTGTGGAAATGGCCCGAGAGGGTAACGACGAAGAACGGCAATCAAAAATTGAAAAATACATGAAGACGGGGTTGACTGAAGAAGAAGCCATGGATAAAGCTGAAGACAAATTACGAGCCGATGAATGGAAAATATTCATGAATAAA
Source organism: Gigantidas platifrons (assembly GCA_002080005.1). Taxonomy (NCBI): domain Eukaryota; kingdom Metazoa; phylum Mollusca; class Bivalvia; order Mytilida; family Modiolidae; genus Gigantidas; species Gigantidas platifrons. The sequence continues at coordinate 25,109 of MJUT01044700.1, read as the reverse complement.
TATGCTAATTTAATAGGTTATATCATGAAGTTGCAAGGTGGGAACATACACACCAAAATTATGGACACTGTACGACTGTACATCAAAGCGGGATATGATGAAATAACATCTATTCGCATGGCTTGGACAAAATATCGACATCAACTGGAAGAGTATTTAGAACATTATGATTACCCGGATTATGATAGTGAAAGCGATGATGAGGATGAGAAGGATGACGCTAGTGAAGAAGAAGATGACGCTAATGAAGAAGAAGATGGCGCTAATGAAGAAGACAATTAACTGTTAAAATAACAGTTATATATTACTGGCAGTTATTTCAGTTAGAACTGTTGCCGTGTTAACATGTCTTGGGAAGATTATCTTAAGAAAATATATTATGACCCGGTCAGTCCTGCTAGCTTTTCGGGGCCCGATAAATTGTATGTATATGTTAAAAAAGATGGCAAATACAACATAAGCAAATACAAAATTAAGAAATGGCTTCAACGACAAGAACCTTACAGTATGCAACGACCATTAGGGAAACCTAGTAATAAGACGCATATCGTTGTAGCAGGAATTGACGACCAATGGTCGGCTGATCTTATGGATGTGGTTAAATTTTCAAAGTACAATGACGGATTCGCATATGTCTTGGTAGTCATAGATGTATTCTCCAAATATTTATGGCTACGAAAGTTAAAAGACAAAAAGGAGACTCGGTAGCTCGCGCTTTTCAAAGATGGCCGCCGACCGAACAGAATTCGTACGGACATGGGGAAGGAGTTCAAATCCCTATTGGTGCAGAGAATATTCAAAAGTGCAGGAATTCAACATTTGTATGCTTATAACGAAGTCAAGGCGTCTGTTTCTGAAAGAGCGATTAAAACGATTAAAACAAAAATATACCGATACTTTACCTACAAACAATCCTACCGGTACATAGATAGATTACAGGATTTCGCAGAGAGATATAATCGAACAGTTCATAGCACCATAGATATGCCCCCAGAAGATGTAACAAAAGATAATAAAGAGACTGTACGTATATCAACGTTTTTGACAGATCAAAAAGGGGTCCCTGTTAAAATAAAACACCTTCGCTATAAATTTAAAATTGGCGATAGGGTGCGTCTTACACATCTGAGGAATATATTTACTTGTCAATACGACGAAAAATGGACTGGGGAAATATTCACTATTGCACAACGATTTTGGAGACAAAGTGTACCGGTATAAAGAATCAAGGATTATAATGGAGAGGATATTAAGGGAACATTTTATCAATCTGAATTACAGAAAATTAGAGTGACAGATACAGATTTATGGAAAGTGGAGAATGTGCTAAGGACAAAAGGAAAAGGAAGAAATAAACAGTACTTTGTTAAATGGCTACATTGGCCTTCAAAATTTAATTCTTAGGTGAAAGCTACTGATGTACATGATATATAGATGTGTAATAAAGTATATATTCATAATATTATTTGTTATTTTTAAAGCCTCATTTAGTATGAGCCCCAACGTACACTTACCTTGAGAGAGATTTAAATTTCTTCAAAGGTTATATTCATATCTTCAGTTCGGCGTATCTACAACAATAATAATATTACTAAAACTCTATTTTCATGATAGAGGATTTTAATGTCAGTTTTAAGCAAGCCTATATGAATTCCTATTCACAGTACATTATATATACCCCCAAGCAAAGCTATTCATGCAACATTGCATATTTTCTCGTTTCGAATCAACAGCAAATATAAATTCAGAGAACTGATATCAAGCCTAAAACCCCTTTTAAATATGTTTTATACTGTGTTGATTAAGTAATTATTATTTTTTACATCAATTCTCCAACATTGCCTTGAGCTTTTTTAAATATTCCATACAAAATAAGATTCTTTCGTAATATTTAGTAATCACAATGTCACATCGGGTGATTTTAATATTAGAAAATGCGCTATATAAAAACTATGTAATAAATAAATAAATCGGGAATGTTTTATATTTAATAATTCAAAGATAATATTGAAATTAAAATTCAAATAATGTTCTTACCTTTATATTCTGTATTTAATTCACTAGTAAAATAACTCCTAATGACGAAGACTTTTGTTTATGTTCCAGACCATACGCGTATTTGGACCGTACGCGTACGGTCCGGACCGTATGCGTATTTTTTTCAAAATACCTATACGGTCGGACCGTACGCGTACGGTCTGCCTAGTTTTAAGAGATTATCGAGGCTTCAAAAATATTTTTCAGATCAACTTTATTCGAATCTAAAATATATTTAAAAAAAAAGTTAATTATCGCAATTGTACAATTTAGAAATAAGTCTGATTTAATCTACTAAAATTTAGTATTACAAACTTACATGTCCTGAATTTAGCATGTTCGTAATAAGTGAATTCTGCTCACTCGCAGTTAACAAAATAGTTTGAAATTGAGTAAAGTTATTGAAGTAATCGCCAGTAAACAGAATGTGGGAAGAAACATTTGAAGCTATATTTAGGAACTTGATTACAAAAACCATCAAACCAACTGTTTACTTGTGAGAAATAAGGGTAATAACAAAATTACCGAACACAGAGCAATCTTCCAAAGGGAAATTCAAAACTCATAAATCAATAAACAGACAAAATCAGTCAACAACCGGGAAACTAGAAAACCGCAATGGTCCTGACTTGGTACAGGCATTTCTAAAGAGAATTACTAATGTTTTAATGATGAGAAAATACAATAAGAAAGTGTCAAAGTCTAATGCAAAAATTGAAAAAGGTAGTTTTGTAGCCGTAAGAATACCTATTGTTGATAGGGCATCTGGTGATCTACCACGATTATTGTGTAGAGTTGATGATATTATTGGTAAAGATGCAAATTTGTACAAATTATCATTTGAATTTGGTGTTAAATTCATGTTATGATATGGGTGATATAGAACTTTTGGCACGTAAAGTTGAAACTTCGCATTGGAAAAAAGAAGAAATTTCTCTGCATGCTGCTGCAAAGCAAGCAAGTTTTTCTCTTGCAAGCAAAAGATGTAAATGCAAGGGAACATGCATGATCAAAACATGTAAGTGTAGAAAGTCCGACGTTCCTTGTAACAGCAAGTATCACTCTGGGCGTGCATGCGAAAATGTGATTCAGGTAGACAATTAAAATTGCATTATAGATCAAAAACTGTTTACTTTTCATGAGGTGATGGTGTTTTGTTTAAAGTAATAATAATTATGATAAATGTAATTAGTAAAACTCAATAAAAGTTTATGATATAATGTTTGTATTGAAAAAACCCATATGGTCTAAATACCCGTATGGTCCAGCTGTACTAGACCGTACGCGTACGGTCGGACCATACGCGTACGGTCGGACCGTACGAGTATACTCATACGGTCCGGACCGTACGCGTACGGTCCAAATACGCGTATGGTCTGGAACATATATATGTGGATAGTCGATCTTTTTATTCACCGGGAGCAAGTCCCTGTGGGTAAAGTCATATTTTTATTATAGCATTCATTACTGATAAAACTGTTAAAAAATTAACGATAAAATTGTTCAAAAATTTCTGATAAAATTGTTTAAAAAAAATATTATGAAAAGTTTAATATCGATACCAGTTTGAGGATAATAATTGTTCATGAAGAAGCAAGACATGACAATAATATCGAGAATAAATACAAAAATTTCAAATCTTTGGCTAATGTTTTAAAGTCTATATATGGTCAATGTCAGCTGAGGACACATTGTATCAATTATTAAATAAATTGAATAACCTAAGATATGACATTTCATCTAATTAAACAACATTATTCAGAAAATATTGGTGAGTCGTGCTAATGTGGGTCACGGGGTACTGTAAGGTCCTGAAGGATTACCTGAAGGATTATTCTAAACTGTGACACGTGGACGACCTGTGGACTCCTGTTGGGCAACTGTGAACGGGGTTGCAATGACAAAAAA
>MJUT01044692.1:27109-37891 GCA_002080005.1 Gigantidas platifrons | reverse complement strand
TATCATAAAACACACTATTCTTTTTTAACGCAGTGTAAATGCCAATATAAAAGACCGGTATTATTTTAAGGCCAAGTGATCTTTTTGTGAGTTGGTCATCACTGTTCTTTCAATCTCTGTACAAGTTAATTCTTTTAAAAAATATTTTTTATTAAGAAAATACAAACCTGATATTTTCTGTCTCAGTGGAAGATGTATGGATATTTGGTTGCTTGTTGTCTTTTTCTTTTCAGCACGGTCTGACAGGTACACTGTGTACAACTTTTTTTTTTACTTTTTAACCTGAACAATTTATTTTTGTTGTCCAATTTTAAAACATTCTTTTTTTTTCTTACTTGCCCTAGAACAAATTATTTTTCCCCCACTTCCCAAAAGCAAACTTTTTATTTAAAAAAAATCCATAGCCCCCCCCCCCNCCAGAAAATCAAATGGTTGCTGCCTTACGAAGTTGAAAAATACGATGTCAAACTTTTGTTTTCCTTTGCCACTTTCTTTCAAACGTCTATTCCGGGAAGGCATTGTGAATGATATGAATTTCAAAGTTCAAATTTTTGTAATTACCATGAAATCTAATCAGAAAATCGATCGATATACGTTACATTAGTTTATGTTCTAAATTTAACTTTGACCTATTCAAATAGATAGGGGCCGCTACAATGTAAACATGAAACAGTTGTTCGAAACGTGAACCAAACTGGCGACATATACATGTAAGCAACAAAAAATGAAAACACATATAAAAAGGGCACTTGTGTTTACGAAAAAGACATCCACGTTAGTCACAAAGGGCAGGGCGCTGTTACAAATAGAGAAAATGGGCAGGGCGTCACTCGGAGAAGGGAGGGCGCTGCAAACACAATATCAATTTCTAGATATTGAAATATCTGTCTGCAAAATCTGCGTTGCAACAAAGAAATACTGATAGATGAGCAAACGTGCATATAAGTACCCGATTTTAAGGGGGATTTATAATATATGAATGTTGCATGCATGCTCTTTCTGATATTTAAGTTACTCGTCCTCTTACAATTGACTCTATATATGGACTATATTTTTGTCCGGATGGAAGGTTGCGACACATGTTGTGTAAAGCAGTGTCTTCCGGTTTGCAAGAGCGCTAGCATTAAACGAAATCTCACTTACAGCTCGATCGTTTAAAAATAAAAAAATAAAATAATGTCTCATTTTCTTTTTTTATTTTTATTTCTAATTCAACATTTATTTAAATGAGTAGCCCGATTGTGTATTTATATTATTGTTATTGTACTTTCATTAATTTATATGTAGGATTTCGATTCTTTTATGTATGTAATTTCATATGTGCAATTTCTGGTTCTTTTGTCCCATACATGGACCGTCAAAAACTTTTTTTTGAAATTAAGACGCCATATTGGTTCCAAGTATTATTTAAATAGACATTGATAAACTCCCTCGGTGGGACGAAAATTTTGTCATTCAACGAAGTGTTTAATTCTTTATCACTTTGTTTTGTGTACTTGGAGTTGTATATATACAGTGAAACCTGTTTAAACCGAACACTGAGTAAACCCAAAACCTGCCTAAACCAGACAGACTTTACAGTCCCATCTACTGAACCGTGAGTAAACCCAAAACCTGCCTAAACCAGACAGACTTTACAGTCCCATCTACTGAACCCTGAGTAAACCCAAAACCTGCCTAAACCAGACAGACTTTACAGTCCTTTTACTAAATGTCTATGTAATTTGAACCTGTGTAAACCAAACACCTGTCTAAACTAAGCACATTCTTCAGTCCCAAAGGTTTAGACAGGTTTTACTGTATTTCATTTTTATTTTGAGATTTACCGTCTTTTTTATGTTCTAGACTGGCATTTGATTATTCTCTTTTTTATGTTCTAGACTGGCATTTGATTATTCTCTTTTTTATGTTCTAGACTGGTATTTGATTATTCTCTTTTTTATGTTCTAGACTGGCATTTGATTATTCTCTTTTTTATGTTCTAGACTGGCATTTGATTATTCTCTTTTTTATGTTCTAGACTGGTATTTGATTATTCTCTTTTTTATGTTCTAGACTGGCATTTGATTATTCTTGCAGATCGGAGGATAAAACAGAAAATAATGAATCAGATGGAAATGTTGAAGAGAAGATCTGATGAATTGAACATCACTACTGAGATCTTAAATCAGTATTGTTTGGAGTGTAACAAACAGATTGATAAAATAGATCATTACAGGTATGTTTTTCCCTATTAAAACATTAAGGGGCCAAGTGTAGCTGTGATCGTATGGTAGTTGGATTTACAACTACCTTTGTAATCAGTGCCTTTCATCTCGGAAGTTGTGAGTTTGATTGCCACTCTGGTGGGGTTAATTTGATATGATATTATATATTAAAGTTTGTCAGGGACTCACAGCTGGTCGGTATTTTTATTTTTGGGTCCAATAGAAATCTTTTTGTCATAATACACTTGTACCAATATATATTGTATTATTCATTTTTTTTGTATATCCAATTGTAATACGACGGCTTCTTTCACCACTAAAACTGGTCACCAGGATATAGTTGAAATATTGTGTAAGTGGTATTAAACAGCATAAACCAAACCACCAAAATCTTTTGCTCCATTAATTTACTATTGATCTTTACAGAAGTGTTTTAATGTGTAGTGTATGTGGTTACAGAACACATTGTAGTAAAGCTTATCCTGATCATATGATTACTAAACACGGACGATTGGCCAACCCAGAGAATACAAACAGGGAATTCTCTACTGGTTTTATGGAGTGTATCTGTGGTGTAGTACATATTGATGGCAATAAAATGGGTAGGTTTGTAATTACAAGTCAACCGCATCAGTGGCGTAATGGTTGGCGTGCTTGCCTCGAGTGCTGTAGATCATGGGTTCGAGTCCCAGTCGGATCAAACCAAAGACTATAGAATTGGTATTTGTTGCTTCTCTGCTATAAAGCACTCAGCATTAAGGAGTAAGAGCAAGCATTAAGGAGTAAGAGCAAAGACTGGTTGGGTCGGAATCAGAAAAATGTGTCGGAGTGGAGCAATATGTCTTCCCGCGGACTGTTGTTTCAGCGAGCTAGCACTATCCAACTTGGTCTAGTAGAAAGCGAACCCGGTCATCATCTCATTGAAAATTAACTTGTTCTGGCCATGATATAGCTGAAAAATTGCTGAATTGGCGTTAAACAACAATCACTCACTATAATTACAAGTTCATCAATGTCATTTACCATTCCACTTTTAGCTCTTGTATTGACCCACATTGGTTTAATAATGATGAATCGTGACAATTAATTTGTCCTGTTCACTTTCTTTTAACATAGACTGATCAACTGATTGTAGACGTTCTCAATGGAAATATAGGGCTGTTGTGGCCATGATTGTTTGGTAGTTTGATTTACAACTACCTATGCAATCAGTGCCTATCACCACTGACGTTGTGAGTATGAATCTCGATCAGGGTGAGGTGTACAACATTATGTGATCAAGTTTGTCAGTGACTTGCGGCAGGTTGGTGGTTTTCTCCGGGTCCTCCGGTTTCCTCCACCAATAAAACTGACTGCCGTGATATAGCTAAAATATTGTTGAAAGTGGCATTAAATACCAACAAACAAACAAACCCAATGGAAATAAACGTTAGAGAAACCCAAAGGAGCAATCAAGAATGGACAATCTATAGCCACTTGCAACATCGAGTACACAAGACACAGGACAAATAAACGTTAGAGAAAACAGAAGGGGCAATCAAGAATGGACAATCTATGGTCACTTACAACATTGGCACTAGAGAAACAAAACCAAAAAACAACACAGAAAACTAAAACAAATTATCAATATTTCTGACGAAATATCATTTAAATAAAATTCTGATATTTAAAACTTGAAATCGTGGAAAAAATGCATTCCTCAAGGCAGTTCAAGACAGTACCTCTATGTTTATGTTAGCACGATATTTACTATTATTAATTCTTAATAAATGCATCAGAGGTGTAATGGTTAGCATGATCGCATTGAATGTGGTAGAACCGAGTTCAAGCCCGGTCGGGTCAAACCAAAGACTGTAGAATTGGTATTTGTTGCTTCTGCACACAGCAATAAAGAGCAAAGACTTGTTAGCTCAGCATCAGAATAATGTGTCCGAGTGGAGTGACATATCTATCCAGGTACTGTTGTTTCAGTTAGCTAGCACAATAAAAATCAAACTCCACATGTTGGTCTAGTACATAACGTACATTATGATCATCTCATCAAAATGTAACTTGTTCTTACCATGATATAGCAGTATGATTGCTCAATTGGCATTAAACAATAATAATCATTTACTCAGTGGTTAATTATATATTTACAGCCAATCATTTAGTGGCATGTGAGTATGGAGGGATGTACTGCAGGGCCAGCAATTTAGGAAAGATCTTAAAGAGATCAAGTAAGTAAGAAATATTGGGAGAGGTGCAAGTTAGTAAAATCTGTGTCTCGGTTTTAACAATCTTGCACCTTTCACATTGGTTGACTCTTTTTCTCACCCTTGTTAGTAACTAATGTAAATAATTGCCTCCCTTTGACCAACGTCAAATAAATTTTTACATAAGTATTTATCTCTGTTGTGGTAGCATTTAAAGATACTGTCTATATAATTCATTATGAAATACATTTAAAATACTGCCAAGACATGGATGTTTATCAATAAATCGAGGGCCCGGGTGGCTCAGTGAGTTAGGTAGTTGGATTACTTAACAATTCATACAAGCCTATCACCAATACGGTGTGTGTTCGCACCCGGCTTTGTAAATTACAAAAAACTCGACTCGCAGTTGCATGTGATAAAGTTTACCAGTTGCTTGCCCATGGTCGGTGGTTCTCTACGGGTACTCCGGCTTCTTTCACCACTAAAACTGGTCGCCATGATATAGCTGAAATATTGTTGAAAGTGGCGTTAAACACTCAAAAAAATCAAATCAATAAATCGACAATTTACTTCAACAAGGGAAAATAATTTTGTGGGTAAAATCTTAAATGTCAGTGTTGTGGTGAATTTTACAAATGTGCTGTATGACTTTTTTTTTTATCATAAGATTGACCTAGTTTAAAAAATGTTGACATATATTATTGACTAAAACAGTCAGACAAGAGTCAATGTCAGAAATTATTGGTATGTGAACAATGTTTTAAAAAATTATGGAATCTCAAACAAGAACATGCCATACCTATCATACTGTGAAAGTACACAAGTATGCGATGGCCCATTTTTGAAAACAAAAAAAGATAGGTCATCATAATGTGTGATGAACTTCAGGGTACTTTTTATGAAATATAAATTAATTTAAGAAATAATTCATGGTAGCCCAAATTTATATTATTTTTACCACGGGTAGGCACTTTTTGTCAATTATTTTACCCCGAGTGTCAGCGAGGGGTAAAATATAGGCATAAAGTGACTACCCGTGGTAAAAATAATATAAAATCGGGCTATCATGAATTATTTCGATTCTAATATGTTAAAAATGGTAAAATATCGTTATAAATTGTCGATGACGTCATGAATTACAATGGGTGTAGGTATATATTTATTTTACCACGGGTTTGGACTCGTTTGAAGGACGTCATATTAGAATATTACATAATACACTAATAAGATTATCAACTACAAAATGTATATAAACTTTTTTTGCACTCAGTAATTAAAGATTTTTCAGTCTTCCAAGCAGACTGCTTGTTTCCATTCAAAATATCAAACCTGTGATAGCGTGTCTTTTGGCATGTACGACTTCCAATATTTAAATTGTTCAGGTCAGAATGGAGCGACATGTCTACCCGCAGACTGTTGTTTCAGCGAGCTAGCACTTTAAAAATTCAACTCAGGGTGTTGGTCTAGTACAAACTGGACATCATCTGATCAAAAAGTAACTTGTTCTTGCCATGATATAGATGAAATCAAAAAGTAACTTGTTCTTGCCATTATATAGATGAAATCAAAAAGTAACTTGTTCTTGCCATGATATAGATGAAATCAAAAAGTAACTTGTTCTTGCCATGATATAGATGAAAAATGGTTATTTGACGTTAAGCAATAATCACTCAATGTTCTGTTAACATGATTCATCTGTATATGAACTGATACAATATATACCTAACATGATTCATCTGTATATGAACTAATACAATATATACCTAACATGATTCATCTGTATATGAACTGATACAATATATACCTAACATATGAACTGATAAAATATATACCTAACATGATTCATCTGTATATGAACTGATTAAGAAATAATTCATGGAAGCCATATGTATATATTGTTTTTACCACGGGTAGGCCTTTTATGTCACGAAGTTTTACCCAGAGCGTTAGCGAGGGGTAAAAAGCTGACATAAAGGGCCTACCCGTGGTGAAAACAATATATACATATGGCTTCCATGAATTATTTCGATTCTTATACTGTGAATTCATTTAATTTCGTTGGTACCAATTTTTGTGGATTGGGAAAAAAAGGCATTTCGTGGGATAGTTAAATTCGTGGGTTGCTGATTACAAAAAAATAATAAAAAGTTTTGAAATACTTAAATTCGTGGATTTTCACTTCAAATTCCTAGATGTTGCGTGTCGCGATTCTACGGTTAAGTGTTCATTTTAGGTAAATTTACAAGTACGCCAAACAAATATGGATCATTGTTGTACATTATCAGCTTGTTACAATTTTGATAATTATTTGATTGCATAATTTTGACAGTACCATTTACATTTGTTTCTTCATTAATATTTCACAAAAAGGGTATGTTCTTTGCTAAACTTCACACTAGGAGTCAAAACTTAAATTATAATTCTTTGTACTCTACGGAACATGACATGCCATAAATGATACATATAAAAAAAGTTGCATTAAACAGTAAAGAAAAAAGTGTGAAATTGTATGTCACAGCAGTTAAACATCACGTGTCAACAAATTAAAATCCTGACCTCCGGGTGTATATGATACCAGTATACCGACCGTTAATCCGATTATTATCACCAATGAACTTTATGATTGTTAATCAAAATGTTTACACAGCAATTATAAAAGGCGACAATAAAACAATTAATTCATTAAACAATACAAAAATACAGGAAGTTATTACAGCAAAATGTTTTCATAAATGTCAACAATAAACAATGTATTCCAAGAGTTTACATGTTTATCAATCACGAAATGACACACAGGTACATTTATTTTAGATTCACAAGACATGCATTACAATTACATCATGTAACAATGTTGAATTACCTACATGGCTACAAACGTTTGTGTTGTCAAAACCTTGCTTACTGCCAAATGGATATCAAATGGTCATTTTTCGTCGAATATTTAAATGCGTGGTTTGCTGGCACCCACGAAAATTGGTATACCACGAATAAAAATGAAATCACAGTATGTAAAAATTGGTAAAATATCGTTATAAATGGTCGATGACGTCATAAATTACAATGGACGTCATATTAGAATACAATATATATCTAACATGATTCATCTGTATATGAACTGATACAATATATACCTAACAATCACTAACTGGTAAACAAATGTCTTTACGTGCAACTCGTGTTAATAACAGAGCACGATACGATTGAGATTCTCTAATATGCATGCCTGACAATGTAAGTAATTATAGTGATAACTTTTTTAGGGGATGATATCGACATTTTGACTGCAGAAACACCACAAAGGAAAATTCCATATTCACGAAAGCAGACTACTACAAACAGAAGATTAAAAAACTCAAAACGTACTTCTCAATGTAGTAAATTAAAATCAAGACGACGGGGTAGAATATTTTCAAATACCAAAGAGGTGATCAATAGGAATCGAGGAACTAATTGCAGTTGGGTACTTGAAAAACCAAACGATATCAAGGAAATTCATAACTATAGTATGCCATGTTGGCTTGAATCATTCAAGAAGAATGCTAATTTAAAAAAGATTTATAATAACTTTCGGAAATGTGCCACATCTAAGTCATGGACAGGGTTTATCAACATGCTTAATAAGCAACCCGAAACAGTCGACATAGCACAAAGATTTTCATGCGATCTGGAATTTAAGGAAATAAAAGTTATAAATGCAGAAGTTCCAATACAAGATTATCTTCAAGAAGAAACAGGACCCCATGAAATACAAAATATTGAACAAGAAGTTACTAAAATAGAAAATAGTGCATCTATGATCACAGCTCCCAACCAGAAGCATAACAAAAAAGCTCACAATTGTAGAGAACGTAGAAGAAGAAGTGCTATGACTAAACTTTACTTCGAATTGAGCCTCCTTTTACCTCAGTCTGAATTAGATAGAAAACATATCATACCTCGAGGAAAATACAACTTCAACCAATCAAAAAAACACATCTTGGCCCAATCCAAAAGTTATATAAACATGTTAGAAAAAGAATCAGAGAATTTGAAAGAAGTGAAAGATTGGATGCTTCTTCAACAGGATGTATTAAAGGCTTCTTTAAAGGACATGCAGGATAGATTGTAAACATTTGAATTCTTTATTTATTATAAGGATTTGATTTGATTTATTGTGTTTAACGCCACTTTCAGCAATATCATGGTGACCAGTTTTAGTGGTGGAAGAATCCGCAGTACTCGGAGAGAACCACCGACCATGGGCAAGCAACTGGTAAACTTTATCACTTGCGACTGCGAGTCAAGTGCACCTTTTTTTGTAATTTACATTGCCATGTGCGAACCCATGCAGTATTGGTGATAGATTTGTATGAGTTGTTAGGTAATGCAACTACCAAACTCATTGAGCCTTTATTAATTATAAGGTATGTCGCCATGAAGTTCAAAGTCAAGTTTGAATTGGAGATACCCAACAGTTGTTCCTAGTTATGTCCCTTAGTAGAAGATCTGTGGTTAAAGGAAAAGGCCATGGTCTTAACAAGTTAGCGTGAAAATTTAAATGACAGTAAATAAAAGACATTTGTGTTCATGAATGTTAAAAATAGTATACCGTAAGGTAGAATTTGATGATTAAAGTTGCCTGTAGGACCGAATAATGGGGATCGCCATTTTTCAAAACTCTTCAATGTGGAGGAGACAAAAGACATAATCCATTCTCGGATTTATCCTGCCTGTGACGTCATGCAATTGGTATGGTATAATATATCAGCATTGATCAGTTGCAATTTTATCATTAAAAATTATGTAAACCATAAAATAACGTCGTATATTTATCTTTTGATATTTACAATATCATTATGACTTCATGTCAAGCATTTTATTGCACTAACGAAAAGGGAAAGTGTGAGAAGAATTGTTTATGCCCCCGCGACTATTGGTCGGGGGGGAATATTGTTTTACCCCTGTCCTTCCATCCGTTCGTCACACTTAGTATGCATAGTTTGTCCGGCTAACTCTTTCTACAGTTTTTGAGCTAGACCTTTTATATTTTGTAGACAGTTAGTACGTACACTGAAGGTGTGCATATTTTGTGGATTTTAACTTTCAACAATTTTTTTTTTTTACAAAATTATGGATGCATGAACTTAAGACAGATTTAGCTAAATCCATATAGGATATATGGTTTGTCCGGCTAACTCCTCCTACAGTTTATGAGCTAGACCTTTTATATTTTGTAGACAGTTAGTACCAACACTGAAGGTGTGCATATTTAATGGATTTTGATTTTCAACAATTTTTTAGAAAATTATGCATATATGAACTTAGCAACTGAAACCTGTTAACGTGTAAACAACGCTCCTTATACTTTAAATCCACAGATACAAAAACTTGATTTTCACTTAAATATGTTTCTGACATGAAACAAATTGCACCGGCAAGTATCCTGATTGTTAGGTACAGATTCATTTATTTCAGTCATTTCTGCTTGATGCTGAATAAGCAAAACATTGGTTTACCCTTTTGCAATTATAACCGTGGGGGCATTGTATGTGTCTTACAGACACCAACTAAGACACAAACACCTTTTAAAGTCTAGACATAAGTTTTCTACATCATTACCAATGAATAATATACCACACTACCTACCTGAAGTAAACTTTTTAATGGTTGAGATCCCCACCCATAAACTGTATTTATGATCAGGGTGAATAGAGTTGAGGCCCAGGGTCATTCTACATCCTCTACCAAAAATGTTATTATAGGCGAGTTGCAACAAATTTGCAGTTGGCTTATGTTTTGGTGATGGGCGGGCGTATATTAGCCTATCTTCGTTAACGTGATAGTGCTCTTAGTTTTTGGCCGATCAACACTTGATGATATCTTGAATAGTCTTTATATTACATAGGAAAATATTTCCAATCCATCATACATACATGCATGACTTGTTTATTCTTTAGTTTCTTACTTATTTATAAAACAAGACCAAATGATTTTGACTTGCAACTCGGCTGTGGCATCTCTGATGCTTTCTCGATTTTTGTTATTTAAAATCAAGTTAGCAGTATTTCAGTTTTATTGTTATTTAAAATCAAGTTAGCAGTATTTTAGTTTTATTGTTGTTATTTAAAATCAAGTGAGCAGTATTTCAATTGTATTATTGTTATTTAAAATCAAGTTAGCAGTATTTCAGTTTTATTATTGTTATATAAAATCAAGTAAGCAGTATTTCAGTTTTATTGTTGTTATTTAAAATCAAGTGAGCAGTATTTCAATTGTATTATTGTTATTTAAAATCAAGTGAGCAGTATTTCAGTTTTATTATTATTTAAAATTGTTATATAAAATCAAGTAAGCAGTATTTCAGTTTTATTGTTATTTAAAATCAAGTTAGCAGTATT
>MJUT01044692.1:0-16989 GCA_002080005.1 Gigantidas platifrons | reverse complement strand
AAAAAATTCATACACAAGAATGCCTCAATGAAAAAATGTATACAGAAGATTGCCACAATGAAAACATTCCTGAAGATTGCCTCAATGAAAAAAATCCTATACAAGATTGCCTCAATGAAAAAATTCATACACAAGATTGCCTCATTCAAAAAATTCATATACAAGATTACCTCAATCAAAAAATTCATACATAAGAATGTCTTAATAAAAAAATGTATACACAAGATTGCCTCAATAAAAAAATTCATACACAAGATTGTCTTAATAAAAAAATGTATACACAAGATTGCCTCAATAAAAAAATTCATACACAAGATTGCCACGATGAACAAATTCCTGAAGATTGCCTCAATGAAAAAATTCCTATACAAGATTGCAATTGCCCCAATGAAAAATGAAAAAATTCCTATACAAGATAGCCCCAATGAAAAAATTCTTATACAAGATTGCAATTGCCCCAATGAAAAATGAAAATATTCCTATACAAGATAGCCCCAATGAAAAAATTCTCATACAAGATTGCAATTGCCCCAATGAAAAAATTCCTATACAAGATAGCCCCAATGAAAAAATTCCTATACATTTTTTGTTGTACATGTACAAGATTGCAAAATTTGCCTCAATGAAAAATTTCCTATACAAGATGGCCTCAATGAAAAAATTCATACTCAAGATTGCCTCAATGAAAAAATTCCTATACAAGATTGCCTCAATGAAAAAATTCCTATACAAGATTGCCTCAAAGAAAAAATTCATCCACAAGATTGCCTCAATGAAAACATTTCTACACCAGATTGCCTCAATGAAATTAATCATGTTAATATTACCCTAAAGTTATACATAAAAATTTGTACTTACGTGTACATGACCACGTCGGCATATGCTTTTCTACAAGTTTACATCCAATTCCGTCCTTTGTGAAATATAATGCTGTAAATAACATTTAGCATTTTAATCACTAAATATATAATAAGCTATTTATAATATCTGGCTTTCATGAAACTGTGTGTGTCCCCTAGTTCTGTCCCCCCTCCCCCATTGAGAAGTAACCAACTTCAAAGAAATGTTAGATAGAAAAGGGCTAATTAGAAGCCATAAACCAGAAGGACAGAAAATACAATAACCAAAAAAAAAAAGGAAAAAAGATTGCAGTTAGAGATACAATTATCAAGAGGGTAGGGGGTAGGGTTGGGTTCCTATCAAGAGGGGGAGGGGAGAGGGTTGGGTTACAATTCTGTCCTAAGCCATGACCTGGATTTCCATCAACACATATTGTGAACTTTATTGTGTTCAATACATTCCAGTGACTGATTGAGTGATGGTTGTGAACTTTATTGTGTTTAATACATTCCAGTGACTGATTGAGTGATGGTAGTTTGTTTTGTTGATATTGGTGGAATTGTTGACCATCACTAAACTTTCTTTTCATAATCTAATTTAGTGAGCATGACAAGTTTTTTGGAATAAGAAGTCATACAGATACTCTCTCATTAAATGATTGGAAAGCTAATTAATTCAAACAAAGTCATTGCCAGGAAGAAAACCAACCAAAGTTAAAAGGGTAAAAAAAACATGAAACATGATGTACAGAAGCCACTAATCTAGGAGGCTACCTATAACCTATTCATGGGACATGAACCTTAGTTTTAATAAAAATTATTATATTTAGGAACCATTTAAATTATATGCTGTGTTCAGATAAAATAGTGATTAAACACAAAGAGTTTAAAATTATATCAAGTAAGAATTCTCTCAACAATGGATGCTAGAGATTTTTACTCTTTTTTCATTTTTTTCAGATTAATTGATTTCAGACCTTCACTATTAATTTGCAGCATTGGTTAACATTAATTGATCAAATGTCTATTATAATGAATCATCAACCCAACACTGCAATCTAAGGTTAACAATAAAGACTAAGAAGTGGCAGTTGTCATGGTTATGTGTGATATCTATGATGACCCCTATCCTCAAGTACAGAAGTCCCCCTTCTATAAGGTAATTCCCACCAAAATCCACCCTCCAATCAGCTCAGATTTCAGATGCATAGTCATAGAGATAATAAAACGCTACTAAATTCTTCTCCTCAAGACATCTATGACCCAATAGTTAAATACTGTATGCTCCTCCCATCTTACATACAAGTCAAATGTCCAATAAAATAACAAGTCAATCATAGAGACTTAAAGGTGTATAAGTGCACTGTTTACCCATCCTATCTTCAATACATTTTTCATATTTTGACATTTTTAACAAATGGACTGAGATATCATTCCTAACGTTATAATAATTATACACATACAGTGCTCCAGATAAACTTAATTGGCTGTAATCTACTCCCTTGTTTAGAAATCAAGTCATGAGAATCCTATATTTTTCTTTGACTATTTGAAATCAATATTTGTATATTTCTGTTTTTTCTCCAAGAGTTCTAGATCTAATAGTGTTTTTTTTTCTTTAAGACCATAATGTATATCTTTATTCCATTGAATCATCTCACTCACACATATTTATTGAATAAACTTGTGTGATTACTCCTATAGAATAAAGATATACAAGTGTAACTGGCAGAGCCTTGATCTATAATGCTACTACAAGTATTGGGGATTGGCCATATAACTTTAAGTGGGGAGGAGGTGGTGGTGGTTGGTTTTTCTTCTGACAAAATAATATATTGCCAAATTTTATAGAAAAATATTAATAGACCTGAAAGATGCCAACAAAAAAATACTTATTCTAAACCTGTAGTTTTCAAAGAGAAATTTTGGTAAAATGAAACTCCCCCCCCCCCTCCCCCCCAACAATTTCTTCATTTCAAAATAAGAAACTATCTGTGAAAAAATTCTGGCCATCAGAGAAAGAATATACTCTCCTCCCACTTAAAAATAAATAGTCATTCCCTAATAGATCAGGGCTCTGTCAGCTTCACTTGACTTGTTGATCATCAACCAATTGTACCGGGCCCCTGTGGTTATAAGTTAATACGGTAGTTTCGAATCATTTCCATTCCGTCAAAAACTTTTTATTTTCGTCTGCCAAACCACGTGCCGTTTTAATGTTGCTCATCTTTAAGAATTTTTTACATTTTCTGTAAAAGACAGATATCAATTAAATTATTTTATTTGTATCAAAGACTTCAATGCAGAGACAATTACTTCTTTAAAATTAAATTTGTTTCATTTTTTATTTACTGCTGTCAGCATCATGAAAGGAAAACGGCCTGTCTTGATATATTTCTGCTATCAGGAAGACAGTGGGGTACCGAACACCAGTATTTACTCAGCTGTTGTACGACTATGATATGTTGACGTTGTCACAGTAATAGCGTAAACACCGACTAACATTTCAGACTTCATGAAATGAAAAAGATGGAACGTGATCGGAATTGACATGATTCGAAACAACCGTATTCCTGTGACACTCCAATAACTTCAGAAGCCTGTGACAATCCTCACATTTGGTGATTGACAAGCTTCATGTAATATTCTACAGACAACTTGTGTAGACTCAGTTAAAATTTCTTTATTGTAATAAGCAAACAAATTGTTCTTGGGACTCCTGAAAAATGTTTACTACCACAATTAAACATGGATTTCTATCATGACTTTTAGTCAAAATAATACGCATTTAGAACACATTTACCACTTACATTATGACAACAGTGAATCACTGCCTAATTACGATCAGAGTCAATATAATGTGTTAACCTTTTAGGACACTTAAACTGTAAAGAAAAAGACAGAGAAAACCAACCATTTGATAAAAAATTTACAGACTACAACCTAAAAATAGATTTGGTTACAAGGATGTAAATAAAACACAAGATGTGAATACTTTAAATGTCTAACTGTGTACAAGTGAATTGGTTAGCATAGACAACACACTTTATATTTATTTCAATTGGGCTTTTGTTATATTTTTTTACCCAAATAAGCAGCTTATCTGTACTAACATATATCTACTTTATTAAATAACTTACTTTGGTTGACAACTCTAAGACCTACAGTAGTACTGTGATTCTCTCCAGCAATATTGACAGCACAACACATGTATTGCCCTGCGTCACTTCCTTCTGTGCTATAGATAGTCAGAGATGGTCTAGCAGGAATAAAACTGTACTTTTTATCAGCGAGCTTAGATCTAATTATTGTTGTGTTACTGCCAACCGACTTTTGCCACCAAACAGATTTTAAACCACATTCAGAAAATATGTCACATTCAATGGTTAAACAATCACCAGCTTTCACACAGTATAAATTCTTTTTCACTGTAAAAATTGGTTTTTCTGGAATTTTAAGAAATGTATCTATACTATGACTTTCTCCATATTTATTGACAGCAAAGCATTTGTATTTCCCTACATCACTTGTTTCTGCCTTATAAATTGTCAGTGATGGCTCCATGGTAGTAAAATTGCTGTATTTGTTGTCAAAATTCTTTTTTGATTTAGTTATTGTAATTTCGCCACCAACAGACTTCTGCCACCCAACAGTAAAATTGGTGTATTTGTTGTCCAAGTTCTTTTTTGATCTAATTATTGTTGGTTTACCATCAACAGACTTCTGCCACCAAACAGATTGTAACTCATAGGAAGAAGTAATGTCACATCCAATAGTTACATCTTCACCAGCTTTTACAAAGCATACATGATTTTTCATTTTCACAATTGGTTTTCCTAGAATAAAATATTTAATGCAAAATTAAATCAGGTTAGGTACCTTATCATGTCCAATTTTAATGAGTTAGTGAGTGAGATTAAAGCCAATTGAGCATTCTTCATTTTGGAACAAGATTTTAGTGGGGTTCGTGTTACTGGAGCTTTAGTTTTATATGTATGTTTTCAATGTAGATCATTGTTTGTCCTTTTGTACTTTTTTTTGCCATTGTGTTGCCTGTTCTTCTTCAATATACAGAATCTGATTACCCCATTGGTATCTTCAAACTCTTCTTTTGGCCATTGCGTTGTCTGTTCTTCTTCAATATACGGAATCTGATTACCCCATTGGTATCTTCAAACTCTTCTTTTGGCCATTGCGTTGTCTGTTCTTCTTCAATATACGGAATCTGATTACCCCTTTGGTATCTTCAAACTCTTCTTTTGGCCATTGTGTTGTCTGTTCTTCTTCAACATACAGAATCTGATTGCCTCCCTTTGGTATCTTCAAACTCTTCTTAAGTTACCTTTTGATGAAATTATGATGATGTCTGTTTCACATTACACTAACATGCAGAGTTGGATTTTTGCAAGTTCATTGAATAAAAAATCTATAGATAGACATGTTGCTTCATTCAGACATATAAGCATTTTTCCATGACAACCAGTCTTTTCTCTTAATGATGCATGCTAAGCAGAGAAGCAGTAACTGCCAATTTTATGGTCTTCAGTTTGACCCATGTGATCAAAGCCACATTCTACACCACTAGGACAGAATATGCGAACCACTATGACATCAAGATGGTACATTCACATTCTTCAGAGTGAAGAACTCATGAGATGAAGAATTCATGGTTACTTATACTATGAAGTAAAGAACTCATGGTCACTATGAGACAAAGAACTCATAGTCACTATGAGACGAAGAACTCATGGTCACTATGAGATGAAGAACTCATGGTCCGTGTATGATGAAGAATTCATGATAACTGTATTTGGCTTAAAAATATGTCTTTTCAATGAACATACAAGTAATATACAGTTTAAATTGGATAGTCACTTCAACAATAGGATGATCTTTTTGAAAGAAAATTGATCCAATTTATATAGATATGATACTTTTGAAATGATTAGCAGATATGAATCAGATTGATTACAATAATTTTTTTCTTAAGTTATCTTAGTAAATCTTACCTGTTGAGGTTACGGTAAGTTTTACTAAATTACTAATTCCTATTCCAGCAATGTTTAAAGCGTAACATTTATAAGTTCCTGTATCACATAGTCGTGCTCTCTTAATGGTCAGAGATGGACAGTGCACACTATAATTTATCATGTTATGTTCACAAGAGATGGACCTCAACACACCATCAGCCTCCACAAACCAATAGACAGATGTAATTGGCAGCTTTGAAGAAATTGTACAAGGAATGGTAATTTGTGTGCCGACTTTGACTTTATGAAAAGATTGTGGTATTTCTACAACTGGTTTACCTGAAATAGAAATCAAGCTGCCATAATTTTGGTAGATAAAATACAATAGAAATCAGACTGCCATATTATTGGTAGATAAAATACTATAGATATCAAGCTGCCATATTATTATTAGATAAAATACTATAGATATCAAGCTGCCATATTATTAGTAGATAAAATACTAAAGATATCAAGCTGCCACATTATTGGTAGATAAAATACTATAGATATCAAGCTGCCACATTATTGGTAGATAAAATACTATAGATATCAAGCTGCCATATTATTAGTAGATAAAATGCTATAGATATCAAGCTGCCATATTATTAGTAGATAAAATGCTATAGATATCAAGCTGCTATATTATTGGTAGATAAAATACTATAGATATCAAGCTGCCATATTATTAGTAGATAAAATACTATAGATATCAAGCTGCCATATTATTGGTAGATAAAATGCTATAGATATCAAGCTGCCATATTATTGGTAGATAAAATACTATAGATATCAAGCTGCCATATTATTGGTAGATAAAATACTATTGATATCAAGCTGCCATATTATTGGTAGATAACATACTATAGATATCAAGCTGCCAGATTATTGGTAGATAAAATGCTATAGATATCAAGCTGCCACATTATTGGTAGATAAAATGCTATAGATATCAAGCTGCCACATTATTGGTAGATAAAATACTACAGATATCAAGCTGCCATATTATTGGTAGATAAAATACTACAGATATCAAGCTGCCACATTATTGGTGAATAAAACTTGTTACCATGTGTACTCATTAGAATAAATGTAAAGAACTTTCAGCAATTTTTCAGCTATTTCATAATTAATCCACTTATTTGGGAGAAAAGCTTGAAAAAATATATCCAATTGACCAGATAAAACACAGGTCTTGTATAGAGGTCTAAAAGATCTTAACATTTCATGTGGGTATAGGGTCTAAACACACATCAGTGGTGATCAGAAGTCAACAATCTTACGGTTGTCAGAATTCAACAATCTTACAGTGGTCAGAAGTCAACATTCTTTACCACTTGGCTACCCAGGCCCCCACAAAAACCATGCATGATTTGATTCAATCTAATTAAAATTAGATCTTTAATAGCTCCCCTTTTCTGATATATACTGAACCGCAAAAGAAACGTTAGGCGATATATACTAAACCGCAAAAGAAACGTTAGGCGCCTTTCATTTAAATCACAGTAATAGTTACATTATAATGCTAAGCATTTCTCTGAAAGGAATTTTACTAAGGATTTTTTTTTAAACTCATCAAGATCCAATCAATAATAAACTATCAAGGTACAAAAATACAAACAATCCATTTTGGCATATTGAGGCTTCGTTTGGAAACAGGTATATGGCTACAATACCCCAAATAAATATTGACCTTTATTCTGTGCCAAGCAAACATGTAAAGTAATATGGCCACAAACTATTTACTGTTGAAGAAAAACTAATCGCTAAGATACAAGTATATCTGAAAAAAGTTGTTAAACACCAATTACCCTAAACTCATTGTGATTTGGCTCTCGGTGGCACTATGCTAATTTTTGCTTTGATTCCTTCTCCAAAATCTCATCAGAGCCACTAATAATTCTGGAAATTTAAAATCTGCTCTCCCGGTGCATTAATATCATGACATTTTTTGTTATAGTTCGTTTCTTGAAACTATTTTATGAAAGTGTTGCATCATTGACATCATGAAATAGAAATGATATTGATCATGTGATAAGAAGAGTTTGAAGATACCAAAGGGGCAATCGGAATCCATATATCGAAGAAGAACAGACAACACAATGGGCAAAAGAACTAGAAAAGAAATTTGCCCCTGCACTTGATAATTATGGACAAAGTTGTTTTGTTAGGGGTGATGTTTTAAAAATGAAGCGTGTCTGTAAGACACAAATGATGCCCCCGCCTGACCATAAGAAATTATAAACATATAAACAAGTCAAAAACAGTAGTAGAAGCCATACAAACCATGTTTCCATTATGTATCTAGTAAGAAGGAAATGAAGTCCAACTACCTGTCATTTTGTGAATATCTGACAATAATCCCCCACCCCAACTTTTTGTCGCAGGGGCATAAAAAAATGTCCAACTACCTATCATTATCAAATATTTAATGAAAATCAAAATCCTGTGGACATGCACACCTCCATTATGTGTATAAACATCATACAAAATATTAAAGCTGTAGCTCCAAAACTGTAGGAGGAGATAGCCGGACAAACCATGTATTTATATCCGGACAGATGAACAAAATGTCTAAGTCCAACTACCTGTCATTTTGAAAATATTTGATGAAAATCAAAATCCTGTAGACATGCACACCTCCAATATGTTTATAAACATCCTGCAAAATATTAAAGCTGTAGCTCTAAAACTGTAGGAGGAGTTAGCCGGAACAAACCATGTATCTATATCTGGACGGACGTACGGACGGACAAGTTTAGGGTAAATTAATATGCCCCCCGACTCTTCGTCGTGGGGGCATAAAAAGCACAAAAAACGATCAACAAAACCTAAATATAAAACTAAAGATCGAGTAACAAGAACCCCACTAAAAACTGGGGGTGAACTCGGGTGTTCCAGAAGGGTAAGCAGTTCCTGCTCCACTAGTGACACCCGTCGTGTTAATCTAGTTACAAACCAGGTGATAAGTCATGATATCCGTGGTCATTTGTGACACAGATATTCCAAAATAGTAAACCAAATCGTGGTGGTGACCGTAATACTTTCGAAGTGATGACTTCAACTTATTTAAGAGGAACCCTTGGTTCAGTAGCTTCCTTGTTAGCAGCAACCTTCTATCAAGGAAATCCTGATAGGAACCACAAGCTCTGGAATATCGTATCAACTGAGAGATATATACTCCATATGCAGGTGCTGCTGGAATGTTGCTATATTTGAATGGAAAGTTCACAATGGCAAAACTTGAAATCATCTCTTTTGTCACAAAGTTTCATTCTTAACCGCCCCTCACTGTCAATTTTGAGGTGTAGGTCAAGGTATGAAGCAGACGTATCTGTATCTGTGGTATCCTTTATTTCAAGCTCAATGGGATAGATGCGATCAACGAAATCACCAAACCTAGAATTATTTAGTGAAAGGACATCATATATATAGCGGAACGTGAAATTAAAGGATCGGGCTAGTTTCTTTTCATTTTTCTTGAGAAGCCCCCATATGAAATTTGCCTCATACGAATAAAGGAACAAGTCGGCAAGAAGAGGAGCACAGTTTGTACCCATAGGTATGCCGACTGTCTGTTGAAAAACACATCAAAGATAACAAATATGTTGTCAATCAGAAACTCAAGCATGTTGATGATATCAGTTTCTGAGAACTTTTTGGTAGAATCAGAGTGGTTTTTAAAAAAATGAGATAGTCCCTTCCTAGCACAAGGTATTTATATCTATGTTGGCCATTCTTCTTTATAAAACACAGTTGGACCAATTCCCTTAATTTGTCCTTCAGCTTAGAATGAGGAATAGTTGTGTAGAGGGTAGAGAAGTCAAATGTTTTAATGCTATTGTAGGAGGAGAGGGACCTAGATTGTATGTACTTGAACAGATCTTTAGAGTTCTTCAGAATCCACATCTACTTCACACCACCCCTAGAGTATCTAGTGTCACAGTAACTATGAAGCCCAGTTCTGACTGCCAATAGAATACATATTAATAATTTGGAAAGAGATATCGTGGAGCATTTGGCAGATCCAGCAATATAGCGCTGATTGAAAGGACACTTGTGTAATTTAGGAATCCAGTAGAGTGATGGTAGATCCAGTTCTTCATCTTTGGTTGAAATTCCAAAGGAATATAAAACAGACCTATGATTGTCAAGGATTTCCTCTTTCATAAGTGTCGTCAGGGTATATGTAGGGTTGCCAACTGAATTGTCAATACCTAATTCCTTTATCAAGCAGTCTATGTAAATGTTATTTACACACAAATACAATATTGTTAGGGGACTTGTTGGCGGAGACAATAACATATTTGTCATGAAGGAGAGACAGGTGTTTAGCAACATTAGGGTCTTTAAAGATTGATGCAGAGAGAGTATTCATAGACCCACTGAGTTTTTTTTAATTCTAATACATATGAGCGACCTCCAACTCGTCATCCATTCAGAAAGTCCTCCTTTTCACGTTGTCTGGCATAATCCTCGACGGAATCCATAAAACATTTTAAGGATGCCAATATGGTGGGCACTTTGAAGTAAATATTGCATTTAATGCATCTTTAATCCCTGAAAGGGATACGAAAATATTATTATTTTTGTAGATTTGAACTAGAAAATATGTCCATAGATGTAATCTTACCTGTCCTTGATCTGACACAATCAATCCAGGGGCTGTTGTGGCCGTGATCGTATGATAGTTGGATTTATAACTACCTATGCAATCGGTGCCTATCACCACTGACATTGCGAGTGCGAACCCCACTCAGGGCGAGGTGTACAATATTATGTGATAAAGTTTGTCAGTGACTTGTGTCAGGTTGGTGTTTTCTCCGGGTCCTTTGGTTTCCCCCATCAATAAAACTGACCATCACAATATAACTGAAATATTGTTGAAAGTGGCATCAAACACCATAAAACCAAACAAACCAATCCATCCATGACAAAATATGAATCAGAATGCACCGGTGTTAGATTCAAAATTTCCATTACTCATTATCATATTGCTGTATCTTGTTCTTACCTTGTGCCAACCTGGTTTTCTGTATCTTGTACTTACCTTGTGCCAACCTGGTTTTCTGTATCTTGTACTTACCTTGTGCCAACCTGGTTTTCTGCATGCATGACCTAGCAACTTTAATAGCATCCATCAGTTTGTATTTAATCATTTCTCCTGATTTTGTTTTGTCACATATTATTGCACTGGTCAATTTGTTGTCGACATAATCAAATTTCGTTGTTTCTGAACTATGAACCCAACCTGTCTTATGTGACTCCCCAAAAAAATGCACATGGTACATCCTAGATTTATCTGAAGAAGATATGGAATCAAGTAATGTTGATTTACATTAAAACTAAATTTAACATGGTCAAAATATAAATGATATATATGAGTGTGTGATGGAAAATTGATCATGAAAATACAACAAAACACAGAATACTATGTAAGAAATAATTCATGGAAGCCATAGTTTGTATCCAGTTTTAACATGGGTAACATTATTTTCATAAATAAAACGAAAATAATGCTACCCATGTTAAAACTTTACACAAAATATGGTCACTATGAATTATTCTGATTCAAGTAGGAAAAATCTAACTTATATTTTGAAGTGGAAGTCGGTAATGGAAATGCACGTAATAGCAAAATCCACTAACCTTCATGTTTACAGTTGTAATTCCTACATGGATAACTTGACGATGATGCAATTAAATTACTGATATTTTCCAAGTTGATAGCTTTTTGAATTTAGCTACTTAAACAAGTAAAATGCTTACAAAATCGTAAAAAATAAATCAGTAACCAGCTTGTGTCAATACATGTCAAAGTGTATATTAAAAGCAAGTGTGGACATAGTATTTTGTTTGACATAATAAATAGCTGGAAACAGTACTTGATTCACCCACTGTATTTAAGATGTTGGTCACGTTTTTCTATGGATCCCTTTTAACACCTTTAATCTTGGAAACTACAAGAACTAGGTGGCCAAATCTGATTGTTCCGTCAAGTTTATTTCTGAAACCATCAGAGATAGAAGAAATATATTTTTGATGGTTCATCAATGACCCATAAAGATGATAATTTTGCAAAAAACTGCATTAAAATTGGATAAAATATAAAAAGTTAAAATTTTGCAATTTGCCCCTTTAATGTCAAAATATGGTAATAGTCACACAAAAATGTTGCATTTTCTTAAAAAAAAAAGGAATTAATTAAAAAAACAAATCAAAATCAGATGAAAAATAAAATCTCCATGTAAAATAACAGAAACATCTATTATGCTCCTCTGGCCTTTACTACGGGTAGGGTTACAATACCCCAAATCAATTACCAATCTTTATTCAGTGCCAAGGATCATTGCGATTAAAATTCAGAAAGATTCATCAACAAAAACTTAAGTAATCGAACAGAAACTGTTCTGTCTACAGATGGATGCTAACTGCGCCATAATATATAAATTGAAATAGGACCACAAAATTTTTGTGGTTGTATCAGAATTCTTGACATTAAAGTATACCAATTTTACACTCTAACAATATGATTCCATCGGACATATTACTAGTAAGTTGATAAGGACAAATTGTTACTAACAATACATACCCAGAATCTTTGTGTATATTCCCAAATCTGGCTCCAAGCTCACAATACATGGCCACCAAGGGGATCCTGTCATTTTCGCCCACAAGTAATCACCAATGTACCATTCTATCAGCTTTCCTTCCTCAGTTTTTACCGTTGTTTTTTTATTCTCCATAACAAACTTTACTGTTGGTTCATTTTCAGTAGCATCTACCTTAAATGACTCCCCTGACAAAGAATTATTTTAGTCTTTAAAAGAAAATCAAATTGATCTCTCATGCTTATGAGCAATTATGAAATCATGTATTTCGTCTCTTGTACTGATATTTTGAATGTTGACAGTTTGTCCAAGTTGCTTTACTTTAGATATAATTGATTTGATTGATTTATTGTGTTTAGTGCCACTTTCAGCAATGTTTCAGATATATCATGGTGACCAGTTTTAATGGTGGAAGAGTACCCGGAGAGAACCACCGACCATGGACAAGCAACCTGTAAATTTTATCACTTGTGGCTGCAAGTTGAGTGCACCCTTTTTAGTAATTTACAAAGCCGGGTGCCAACCCATGCCGTATTGGTGATAGGCTTGTATGAGTTGTTAGGTAATCCAACTATCTAACTCATTGAGCCACCCGTGCCCTATATTTTAAGATATAAAATACTTGAAATGTTACTACAGTATTTGCATACTAAGAGAAAACGAGAGCAATTTCACTTCATGCCAAATGAACAATTTTTCAATTGAATCTTTTTAGTGCTAGTTCACTGAATCAAAAGTTCGTGCGTAGACATGTCACTCCACTCTGACACATTATCCTGATTCCAAGCTCTTACAGACTTTGCGCTTTACTCATAATGCTGTGTGAGTAGTCAAGAAGCAGCAAATACCTATTTTTAGTCTGTGGCTCGAACTCACGATCTACTGCCCTCGAGGCGTGCACGCTAACCTTTTACACCACCGACGCGGTTTCGAACACAGTAGAATACAATTAATATGAGCATAATGTATCGAAAGCATAACAATTGGGCAGAACAATATAAGATATATCTTTGGTTTAATCAGATGGGAGCCCCAACCATGATGTACCACTCTCAAGGTGTGCCTCAGACGGGAGCCCCAACCATGATGTACCACTCTCAAGGTGAGCCTCAGACGGGAGCCCCAACCATGATGTACCACTCTCAAGGTGAGCCTCAGACGGGAGCCCTAACCACGATGTACCACTCTCAAGGTGAGCCTCAGATGGGAGCCCCAACCATGCTGTACCACTCTCAAGGTGAGCCTAAGACGGGGGAGCCCTAACGATGATGTACCACTCTCAAGGTGAGCCTCAGATGGGAGCCCCAACCATGGTATACCACTCTCAAGGTGAGTCTCAGACAGGAGCCCCAACCATGATGTACCACCCTCAAGGTCAGCCTCAGACGGGAGCCCTATCCATGATGTACCATCCTCAAGGTGAGCCTCAGATGGGAGCCCCAACCATGATGTACCACCCTTAAGGTCAGCCTCAGACGGGAGCCCTAACCACGATGTACCACACTCAAGGTCAGCCTCAGACGGGAGCCCTAACCATGATGTACCACCCTCAAGGTGAGCCTCAGATGGGAGCCCCAACCACGATGTACCACACTCAATGTCAGCCTCAGACGGGATCCCTAACCATGATATACCATGCTCAAGGCCAGCCTCAGACGGGAGCCCCAACCACGATGTACCACACTCAAGGTCAGCCTCAGACGGGAGCCCTAACCATGATGTACCACCCTCAAGGTGAGCCTCAGACAGGAGCCCCAACCACGAAGTACCACACTCAAGGTCAGCCTCAGACAGGAGCCACAACCATGATGTACCACTCTCAAGGTGAGCACACTAACTATTACACCATCAATGCAGTTCTGATCACTTTACATTAGACATTATTCTACTTAAGGTGGTACCATACACTTCAGGTAAAATTTGATCTGCTCGTTTAATTTTCTTATTTTTTTGGCAGTGTGTTTGAATATATCCACTGTAATCAATATTAAAATTTTAACATATTCCAACCAACAGACTTGGAGCTATAAATGCACTAGCCACATTTAGCAGCTTTTCTCTCTGTGGTTTTGATCACCGAGATGCTTGAAATCTGCATACAAACATCATATGATTAAAATGTTCAACTGATTTTAAAGAGTTATCTCCCTGTAGTGTATGGTACCCCCTTAATCCTTAAAAAAATACAGAAAAGGTGTGAATCATAGCTTCTTACTACCCAATATTAGATCAAATAAAATAAAATCTATACAGAAGCAATGATGACTGCAATTACCAAATATTGGGAACAAATCAGAACGAAGTATAGAAAGTACCAGTTGTAAGAGTAAGTAATTGAAGCCTATTGAACAATTTTGCAGCAATATCATGGGAAGAACAAGTTACATTCAATGAGATGATGATGTCAGCTTTGTACTACACCAACATGCTTAATTGGATTTTTATAGTGCTAGCTCACTAAAACAACCGCTTGCAGGTCGGCATGTTGCTCCACTCGGACACATTATCCTAATTACGAGCCAACCAGTCTTTGCTCTTACTCCTTATTGCTGGGTGCTTAGTGGAGAAGCTGCAAATAATAATTTCACATTCTTTGAATAGATCCGACCTGGGCTCAAACACGATCTACCACACTCAAGGACACCCAAACCATTACACCATTCATGTGGTCTCTGATGTATTATTTACATTTATAGAAACCCATTTGTGTTAAAAATAGACTCCAATAATATGTTCCTTCCTCTTTACTTAATTTGTGTCAAGGTCAAAAGTACTTATTAATTTACCTCAAATAACTTGAGTATTCTAATTATCGCAGTAAATTAAGCTTACAAATTTTTTAGACAGGCCATACTGTAACTTCCCAGTTATCAGAGAAAATGACTTGTTTAGGTTCTATATAATGAGGTTTTACTGACGTTATAGAAAATGAACTCTTCAGAAACCACCCTTCAATTTTGAATGCAATATTCCTTAGATAAAACTATTTATTACCTAACTATGATTTTTAAACGTATTATAAGGTATCTTTTATTTTTGACTATTTTGTTTAACGTTCAGAAGGTGTCTATTTTCCGGGCAATAGATCAGTCAATAGATTGATCGATAACCCGGAATTTCTATCATGAAGTTTCCCGTGTTGTAATCTAAAACGTTTTAATGATTAAAACTTTCAGAATCTTGATTCTTATATTGAAAAAGATAATTGTGCTAACATTTTAAATCAATATTAAAATATTGAAAACAATTTTGACCTATTGCCTGCACTCCCATTAAATAACTGTATATCATTATGACTTACTATTCCTCCTTTGTTTTAATGAGCCATCTGATCTTTTTCTTGTATTTTCCCAGAGACTAACTCTTCCATTGCCTTTGATACATCCTGCTAAATGCTTAGCTATAGATAAAAAAATAATAAATATTAGAATATTATCAGGAAATTTTATCTATATCAACAAACCTACATTATAAAAAAAATCATAATTATGTAAATGTTGCCTTTAGTCTCCTTTAAATTCTTTTTAAGGATGAACAAATTTATTTTTCACATTAAAATATTTATCTTTGCTTCTTAATTTTGAAATTGATAACAAAATTTAAATTTCGTGATTTTGTTGTGCATGATTTTTTGAAGCCAGAGTCATTCTAATTGGCCCAGTGGTTTCTAAGAAGAAAATTAAAAACTCGATGACACCCTTTTTGACATCTTTGGGCCTCTTGTTTCTTTTGTGTACTTCCTATTAACTAAAAAAAGATACAATTTTTAGAGAACCGTACAATGAATATTCCCATAAAATTTGGTTTCAATTGGCCCAGCGGTTTCAGAGAAGAAGATTAAAAAATAAATGTGTACGAACAATGAAGTTTGTTTGTTTGTTTGATGGTGTTTAATGTCACTTTCAACAATATTTCAGTTATATCATGGTATTCAGTTTTATTGGTGGAGGAAACAGGAGGACTCGGAAAAAACCACTAGCCTGTCGCAAGTCACTGACAAACTTTATCACATACTGTTGCACACCTCACCCTGATCGAGATTCAACCTCACAACATCAGTGGTGATAGGCACTTAATGCATAGCTAGTTATAAATCCAACTACCATACGACCACGGCCATGACGACCTCTCGTACAATGACGATGGATGCCAAGTGGGTCAGGTGAACTAAAAAATTTTTGTGATATTTATTGAATTTCCCTATATAATTTTAAATGTGACATATTTATAATTCCATGATTTCGTTGGACAACAAAGTCTATAGAAGATAGCATCATATTCAGCTGCCTTCCTTCTATTGGCTGTCTGAACACAGTTGCTTTATTTACCCGTTTTATTACATATTGGCTGTCTGAACACAGTTACTCTATTTACCCATTTTATTACATATTGGCTGTCTGAACACAGTTACTCTATTTACCCATTTTATTACATATTGGCTGTCTGAACACAGTTACTCTATTTATCCATTTTATTACATATTGGCTGTTTGAACACAGTTACTCTATTTACCCATTTTATTACATATTG
>MJUT01044683.1:5397-26193 GCA_002080005.1 Gigantidas platifrons | reverse complement strand
CTTAGTTTAACATTGGACCCTATGGGAAAAGTGTCTCAAAACGCTTCCTCTCTGAAACCACTTAGACAATTTAAACCAAGCTGTCCAGAAATGATCATTGGAAGGTCCTCTACAAAATTTAGATTTTTTATGCCGATCGGAAATCCAAGATGGCCTCCACTGCAGGAAATAGATTAACATTGGACCCTATGGGAAAATGTTCAAATGGCTTCTTCTTAGAAACTACAAATATGATTAAAGCCAAACTGTATATGAATGTTCATTGGATGGTCCGCTACATACTTTAGGTTTTTCGTTCCGATACAAAATTCAAAATGGCGGCTACGGCAGGACTTAGTTTAACATTGGACCCTATGGGAAAAATGTTTCAAAACGCTTCTTCTCTTAAACCACTTGGACAATTGAAACCAAACTGTCCAGGAATAATCATTTGAAGGTCCTCTAAAAAGTTTGGGTTTTTTATGCCGATCTGAAATCCAAGATGGCCACCACCGCAGGACATAGTTTTTACATAGGACCAATTGGTTCTTTTTATAACCAGGTGAACGATACAGGCTCTTGAGAGCCTCTGGTTGTTTAATTGTTCTGAGTTGTTTAAAATATTCGTCACAGTTCATAATGAGATAAGATGGAATAAATTTGTGCAGTCAGTATTTATATTTAGTAATATTCATAATTCTAGCTATTTACATACTTCATTCAGAGTAATACAGACAACAATTCAATTTGTTTTTCAGTGAAACATTAGCACAATCTACAGGCGGATCCAGGCGGTAAGGAGCTGAGTTATAGACCGGTAAATACATGTTTTAACAGAATATTTCCAATTTCGTCATTTTTAGCTCACCTTGCCAAAGGCAATTTGAGCTTTTGCCATCACTTGTAGTCCGTCGTCTGTCGTACGCTAACTTTTCACATTTTAATCTTCTCCTCTGAAACCCCTCAGCCAAATGAAGTGAAGCTTGGTAGGAAGCATCTATGGAAGGTCCTCTCTAAAGATTGTTCATTTTGTCCCAATCTATTAACAAACATGGCCGCCATAGGCAATTCTTGTTTTTGATTGGCCGATTTTTTAAAATCATCTCATCTGAAACCGCTTGGCCAAATGAACTAAAGCTTGGTAGGAAACATCTATGGCATGTCCTCTATAAAGATTGCTCATTTTGTCCTAATCCGTTAACAAATATGGCCATCACAGGCAATTCTTGTGTCTGATTGGTTGATTTCTAAACAATCTTCTCCTCTGAAACCGCTTGGCCAAATGAATCGAAACTTGGTAGGAAGCATCCTTGGAAGGTCCTCTATAAAGACTGTTCATTTAGTTCCGATCCGTTTACAAACATGGTGGCCGCCACAGACAAATTATTGTTTCTGAATGGTTGATTTGTAAAAAATCTTCTCCTCTGAAGCCGCTTTGCCAAATGAACCGAAACTTGGTAGGAATCATCCTTGGAAGGTCCTCTATTAAGAATGCTCATTTAGTTCCGATTTGTTAACAAGCAAGGCTGCCATAGGCAATTCTTTTTTCTGATGGGCCAATTAAAAAAAAAACTTCTTCTCTGAAACCACTTGGCCAAATGAACCAAAACTTGGTGGAAGCATCTATGGCAGGTCCTCTATAAAGATTGCTCATTTCATCCCGAACCGTTATCAAACTTGGCCGCCACAAACAATTCTTGTTTCTGATTGGTTGATTTCTAAAAAAAATCTTCTCTGTAACCGCTTGCCCAAATGAATCCACATTTGGTAGGAAGCATCCTTGGAAGGTCCTCTATAAAGATTGCTCATTTAGTTCCGATCCGTTTACAAACACGGCCGCCACAGACAATTATTGTTTCTGAATGGTTGATTTCTAAAAAATCTTCTCCTCTGAAGCCGCTTTGCCAAATGAACCGAAACTTGGTAGGAATCATCCTTGGAAGGTCCTCTATTAAGAATGCTCATTTAGTTCCGATTTGTTAACAAGCATGGCCGCCATAGGCAATTCTTTTTTCTGATGGGCCAATTAAAAAAATCTTCTTCTCTGAAACCACTTGGCCAAATGAACCAAAACTTGGTAGGAAGCATCTATGGCAGGTCCTCTATAAAGATTGCTCATTTCATCCCGAACCATTATCAAACTTGGCCGCCACAAACAATTCGTGTTTCTGATCGGTTGATTTCTAAAAAATCTTCTCTGTAACCGCTTGCCCAAATGAATCCACATTTGGTAGGAAGCATCCGTGAAAGGTCCTCTATAAAGATTGCTCATTTAGTTCTAATCTGTTAACAAACATGGCCACCACGGGCAATTCTTGTTTCTGATTGGTTAATTTCTATAAAAAAATCTTCTTCTCGGAAGCCGCTTTGCCAAATGAATCGGAACTTGGTAGGAAGCATCCTTGGAAGGTCATCTATAAAGATTGCTCATTTACATTTTTAGCTCACCTGACCCAAACGGTCATGTGAGCTTTTGTCATCACTTTGCGTCCGTCGTCGTCGTCTGCGTCTGTAAACTTTTCATACTTTCTTCTTCTTCTTTGAAACCACTGAACTGATTTGGACCAAATTTGGCAGAAATGTTCATTGGGAGGTCCTCTACTAAATTTGTTATTTTGGTGCAGATCGGAAATGCAACATGGCCACCAGGGCCAATAATGTGTTCTGATTGGTTGAAACTTTGAAAATCTTCTTGTCAGAAACTACTCAGCCGATGGAATTGTAACATCATAGAAATGATGACTGGATGGTCCTCTACTAAATTTGTTATTTTTGTGCCGATCGCATATCCAAGATGGCCGCCATGACTCGACTTAGTTTTAACATAGAACCCTATGGAAAAAATGTTTAAATATTGTTTCCTCTGAAACCAGTAAGTCAATTTAAAGCAAACGTGGCATGAATGGTCCTTAGGTGGTCAACTTTCAAAATAATGTCATGTGACCCCGACCTCCATCCAAGATGGCCACCATCAGCGAACATAGTTTTAACATAGGACCCTATGGAAAAAATGTTTAAAAATTGTTTCCTCTGAAACCAATAAGTCAATTTAAAGCAAACATGGCATGAATGGTCCTTAGGTGGTCAACTTTCAAAATAATATTCTCCATCCAAGATGGCCACCATCAGCAAACATAGTTTTAACATAAGACCCTATGGGAAAAATGTTTAATTTTGTTTTCCTCTGAAACCAGTAAGCCAATTTAAATCAAACATGGCATGAATGGTCCTTAGGTGGTAAACTTTTAAAATTATGTCCTGTGACCCCGACCTCCATCCAAGATGGCCGCCGTCAGCGAACATAGTTTTAACATAGGACCCTATGGGAAAAATGTTTAAATCTTTTTTCCTCTGAAACCAGTTAGCCAATTTAAAGCAAACATGGCATGAATGGTACTTAAATGGTCAACTTTCAAAATTATATCCAGTGACCCAGACCTCCATCCAAGATGACCGCCATCAGCGGACCATTGGACTGTATGGGAATTTCATTGAAAAACCTTTTTGTGAGAAACTACTCAACAAATTGAATATTTTGCATTATATGAATGTTACTTGGATGGTTCTACACCTGATCTATTATTTTGGTGCAGATTGGAAATTCAAGGTGACCTCCATTGACGGATGAAGTTTAACATACCGGTAGGTCCTTTACCAGAATTGTAATTTTAGTGCTGATCGGTAATTAAACATGGCTGCCAGGGGTAGATAATGTTTTCTGATTTGTTAATCTTTAAAAAATTTCTGGTCAGAAACTACTGATTCAATTGAATTTGTTTTCTTGGTGTGAATGATCTATGGATGGTCCTCTACCTAAATTGTAAATTTGGTTCCGATTGGAAATTCAAGATGGCCACCATGGACGAACAAAGTTTTTAAACACAGAAGCCTACAAGACCCAATGGGAATTTGTACTGAGTTGTTCTTCTTAGAAAGTACCAAGCCAGTTGACTTGATTTGTTCTATGCTGCTCCTATCTGCAAACAGAAAGACTTGAAAAATATGCTTGTTGATAACCTTCTTCAAGAATTAAAACTTAAGCAGTCTAATATACTTACCATGGGAGATTTTAATTTTGACTTTAGGTTTTCAGAATTTATGGAGCACACATTCAATAGTAAGCAAATTGTGTCTTAAGTCGCAAGAAAATATGAATCTTTGTTAGACTTCACGTTCTTAAGGATTTACCCTGCCAATTATTACCAGGTGAGCGATGACAGGCTCTCCAGAGCCTCTAGTTTCAAATAATTTACGTGTAACTAACAATTTTGCTACTGATGACATAATTAGCCTATCTTCAGAAATTAGTAACCAAATAAATTTTAGTTCATTACTTAACAATTGGAAATTTGGGTATTTGTCACTTATAAAATTAAGATAATCAACTCTGATGTTTTCAAGTTTTTTACATGAAATCATGAAATGTTCTTCATCTTCAACATGATCATTACATAATTTACAAATTCTATTCTCAAATTTCAAACCAAAATAGCGACCTCTTTCTACTTCAAGTCTATGTGAGCTTATTCTAAATTTTGTAAGTGTATGTCGCTCTTCTTTGTTTAGATATAAAAGGTAAGGTTCTAAATGGAATATATTTTTGAATTTCCTATAAGTACGTAATTTATTTTTATGTTCGATATTTTTTCCTCTTATCATTAAACAGTTTATTCTTCCAAATTGTCTGAAATTTCTCTTTTAATTTTTGTTTTACTTTCTTTAAAACACAAGTTTCTTTCAAAGTACTAATATTATTATAAATAAATTGTAGATTTAAACATTTAAAAATTTCTTTAATACAACCTACCCAGGATTCTGAGTTTTGATTTATTGTTTGATTATATAAACTAACATGTGCAAAACTTTATGCTTATGTACATACAAGTATAATTATTTACCAACTTTGTCTGAAAATAGAAATTTGGTTTACTAGTGACCATAGACATAATACCAAGTATGTTTACTACTATATATATGTTGCACATAGCAGGGTCTGAAAAGCTGATAGTGGTATTGTAATCACTAGTTCAGTTTGATATGAGGCAGGTACTACCTGTAAACTACCTGCATGCACTACCTGTACAAGCGTAAGCAAAATCAGAAAGCGTTAATAATAATATTGGACCAAGCAACAATACAAAGGTTAGCTTCCTGGATGGTTTGCCAGACATTTGATTAGACACATGAACAGGGATAGAAATTGGGAAGTTCAAACTGGTAGCACAGACAAGATTTTTGATCAAAAATGTCTATGCTTAACTAAATTATAGGTAAAAGTTTAGTAGCCCAGACCAAAATCTGATAAATAAATTCACTGAACCGACTCAGAATTTGCCTGTTGTGTCCTTCGGTTGGGCACAGTTGAAGCTGTTACAGAAGACTGATATCCCTCCTCCCCCCACCCCCAGCTGAAAAAAATTAAGCTTGGCTAAGTT
This sequence comes from Gigantidas platifrons, assembly GCA_002080005.1. Taxonomy (NCBI): domain Eukaryota; kingdom Metazoa; phylum Mollusca; class Bivalvia; order Mytilida; family Modiolidae; genus Gigantidas; species Gigantidas platifrons. Next base: position 20,779 of record MJUT01044683.1, on the reverse strand, counting down.
GGGTGAAATTTAAAACAAAGAGGAACAATAAATAACAAAATAAACCACTAATTAAAATGTAGACGCTTCAAAATACTTACCATTAAGTGTCTAAACTTTGGACATGCAACTCTGGTCTCTATATACTGTGACTGTACTTTTCAAAGAAAATGGCTCGTTCGGTAAATGGGTTGGCCCTGAAGTAGACAAAGTGTTCATCAGTGGCTTTTACATTGTTGAAACATTTTAAACTAATACTTTCATTGTAAATTTTGGTCCAGTTTCTGAAACTTATGCTAAGGTTATATATTTCAAGTGTAAAGCAGACCAGATTTCCCTTGATTGATAAGAACTCTCAAATCTATACCAGAATGAGCAGCACGGATAAATTGTAGTGTAAACTGAAAAATAACATGCTACCAGATAGAACGGCCAAATATTTTTTTTTGCAGATTTAAACTGCATTCAGTTGCAGTATGGACATTTAAGATACAGATTAAAAGTAGAAGGTAAAAGGAAAAGCTGTATCTGGCTGTTTGGAAATCATGATCATTAGTTGTGACAATTTGCTAGATCATATAAGATTTGGATTGAATTCTCTGCAAATCTAAATGTGGTATACTAACATTTTCAAAATCTTTTTCTTCACACAACTCCGCTGTATAAATAAACTGACATTGCTTTTCACTTTCCTGTTTGGTTTGTCTATTTCCTTCTTCTGAATGTGGTGAAATTTGGTTGACAGTTCTCTTTTTTATTTTGCTGTCCTTGTCTTTTAAACTGGTTTTTCAGTATTTCAAAAGAATTGTCTGTATTGAGAGGGACCAGTTTTAATGGTGAGAAATGATTTTGTGAAATAAGTATGTCAATGCAAGTAGGAGAACTAACATTGAATGAACTTAAAGTACAATGTGAAGACTGTTGTAGCCAAATATTTATATTTAATCCAAATAAATTATCAATTATCAACATTTGTCTAAATTGTATAACCTGGCTATCTATGTAGTCACGCCCACTTTTGCCGGGACTACTTTTTCATATATGTGGTGTGTACTTGTTTACTTTGTGTATTATAATAACGATGCTCTGGAGTTTTTTGCCAATAAATTTAATCAAAACAATATTTTTGTTTGTTTTTTTAATTAATCCCAGCAAAATAGCATGAATAATTATCAATAAATATTTTTTATAAAAAAAATACTTGTCTAAAGAACGTTACCATCGTCTGCTGGGGTGTTAGACTATTTCAAGGTGATCTACCATACAAAAAATTTATCCCACTTTTTTCAACCTATCATATAAATTGAAACAAACCAAGATCAGGATTTGAACCTGAATCTCTTATGCGAACATGAGTGCTTTCCATTAAGCTATCTCAGTCTTTAAATACTGATAGGCTGACAAAAAGCAAGACATTAAATTATTTCCCTACATTTTATTTCTCTGAAAATATTACGTTTTAATTTATAATTAATAACAAAAAAGGGATTGGGCAATTTTCAGCTATATACAACCCTTTTTCTAACTTTCTATTTACAAATTTATTTTCAATAAAATTTCTTTATTTCTTTATTATTTCATCTCTTTTTCCTTATTTTAACTTGTTCGGGTCAATATTCATACAATCTTATGGCTTTACAAGATTTTTGTAAAATTTAGAAACAATAAAAAAAATGTTCTTAAAATTCTAGATAGAGAATGATATTAATTGAGACGGCACATTTTTTATATCAGCTAATAACAACTGTTGAACACAATTTTGATCAGCAGTTGTTTCAATTGGACGAGTTTGGGTGACATGTTTATTGTTAGTTTTGTCAGTATCCAAAACTACTGAAGGGATTGTTGGTATTTTGATCGTTTTATTAACTGAATTAAAATCACCTGGGATATGCCATGGGCAATGAAAGCCATTGAATTTTTTGACAAATTATCATGAAAAACACCATCTTCAATCACACAATCCTGTTGATCACCTTGTTCAATTTGAGGATTGGGGATAATTGATTTTTCATTTTTTTTATTATGAATAGCACCACTTTCCTCCACAGTGCATGCTTATTTTGATTTTTATCCCCAAATTTAACCACATCTGCATAGCTATGATCACCCTCAGAGTGATCAATTATAGGAATTTTAGTTACAGATGTATTTTTTTACATATGAATGATACTGAGTACAGTTTTCCTCAACACTTTGTATACTTGTAGTTGTAGAATAGGAATGATCCCATACAGTCATCTGTCAAAAGTATTGGGAAATGTAAAAAAAAAAACAACTATACATGTATATATATTAACCAAAACCATATTTTTTTCAAAAAATTATTGTGAAGTCATTTCTGGATAGATTTTTACAATTTTTACACCAAAACATTCGGAATTGTCTGTATTTTGATTGGTTATTATGTTGTTATGACTGTGTGATTTTTATTTGTACATAATTTAAACACAACAAATAAAATAAAATTTGACTTTGATTTTCCTATGTATTTCAGCTAAAAATAAATCCTAAAAATTGACAATCATGGAAAAATTATGAGGATTGGGGATAATTGATTTTTCATTATTTTTATTTTGAAGAACACCACTTTCCTCCACAGTGGAGTGAGTGCATGCATAGGAATGGTCACCAACTTGCTCATTTTGATGTTTTTTATCCCCAAAATTAACCAGATCTGCATAGCTATGATCACCCATGGAGGAGTTGGAGTGATCAATAACAGGAATTTTAGTTACAGATATATTTTTTACAAATGAAAGATCATGAGTACAGTTTTCCTCGACACTTTGTATACTTGTAGTTGTAGAATATGAATGATCCAATACGTCATGGTCATGCCCATCGACATTTAAGATAGACATCAAATTTAACCACATCTGCGTATGAAAGACCATTTGTTGTAAATTGGGGGGTCAACGGAACTTTTGAAAGTGTTTTTCTTTGAAACATTTTGGGCAATTGTGTATTTTATCAATACCTGATGCGATTGAGCGAATATAAATATATCAGCTTCTGTTTGCTTTAAGAATAATCCAGAGCAGACGATTGGGTTGCGCAATCGTGTTATTTTTTGCGACTCGTTACTTTCCGTGTAGGATTCGATAATTATCGGTTTCAATTTACAGACAAAATTCTATAAATATTCATTTCAAACAAATAATTTGTATGTTTTCGTCAAAGAAGAAGAACGTTGAATTAAATTTAATGTTTATTTCACAAGCAAACAATATACAGCGAAATACCTGACTGACAATTGCCTGTCTCAATCAAGGTACGAGCCAGGGGACAGAACTCGTCAGTCTAAATACCGGTCTCGTGATAAACGAGACCGGTATTTCGCTCTTCGATATCTTTCGTACCCCGTATCTTTCATAAGTTCTCGATGCGTCTCGAAAAGTGATACAATACAATACCCGGATGTGTTGAAGGTTTTTCATAGCCATAGTGTATATGGATCACCCGGATGTGTTGAAACTTTTCATAGGCATAGTGTAATGTATGGATGTTATTCCTTTATTGATTTAATTTTACCATGCTTATACCATAAATAGCTCGCTTTGCGAGCTTATTATTTTAAAACACTTTAAGGACGTAAGGTTTTTGTAATATCAATTGCGGACGTGTAAATATTCTGGGTACGTCACAGCAAACGTCATGTATGATGTAAGAATCCGGGTCCGTTCGCCCTAATTCCCGTTCGCCCTATTACTTGTTCGCCCTGATACCTGTTCGCCCTAAAGGTGGGTCCGTTCGCCCTAAAAGTGAGTCCGTTCGCCCTAATAATTATAAATATGTAAGGTATTAAAAATAATAGAAAATTAAGTGATATTTGATTGCTTATAGACAATAAATTGAGAAATTTTAAATATGCGGTATGCTAAAATGTACAGTCAATGTAGACCGAACTATTCTGTCTCTTGTGTGCATATATTCGTTTTTCCATGTTCTAATTTCTTTATTTGGACGTTTCTTTTTTTTTGGATTTTGCTGTGTGCAACAGCAAAATCGAAAAAATAAATAAATAAATAAATAAACATCCAAATAAAGAAAATAGAACATGGAAAAGAGAATATATGCACACCAGAGACAGAATAGTTCGGTCTACAGTCAATGGACATAGGTATTCGTCACTCGAATTTACGCTATATATTTCATATAACCACATTGTTCAAAAAAATTATTTTGAAGTCATTTCTAAACGGGTTTTGATAATTTTTGCAACAGAATAAGCAGAAATATTAAAGATTATTTGTTTATTTTAGCATGATTTTCCGTTAGATTTCCTTTACTTTCTTATGATTTAAAGACAACTTTTGTTTTTTGTCATCAAATTTGCTATATACTGTATTTTAACGAAAGTGACATTAATTTTATCGAATAAATCTAACTATCTATAAATTTCAATTAAGCATTTCAAACAATATACGTCAATAATTGCTTGAAAATAACTTTAATTTGATATTTTTTCATATCATTACTTAAAATTGAAATATCCATTATGTTCATTGAAATATGTTTTAATAATCAGGGCGAACGGACCCACTTGTAGGGCGAACGGACCCACTTTTAGGGCGAATTGACCCAGGGCGAACGGACCCAGGGCGAACGTGTAGTTAGGGCGAACGGACCCGATACCTGTATGATGTAATGCAATCGTCGTTTTCAGTTTCATTTATTTTTAATAATCAGCGTAGTAACAATTTTCCTTAAATACATGTTTCACAGATGTGCTTTTAAAGAGCTCTCCCTTCTTCACAAATTAATTTGTATTGTTTATCTGCTGAAATATCTGACAACAACGTTACCGTAGAATCTTACATGTGTATGCCCTCTCTACTGCTTTTTGGTTAATAACAATAGAAGACACATTTAAGATGGTATTACCACACGATTGTATGGATATACACATATTTAATAAAGTAAAAAAGACAGTAAATAATAAAGAAATGTTATTGAAAATAAATGTGTAAACAGAAAGCTAAAAAAAAGGGGGGTGGGGTGATTTCATATCACAAGCGCCTGTGGGAGGACCAACAAAGAATTGGTTTTCAATTAATGTTGTCTGAATTTCCCACTAATTAATGCCATAGTTACTAGATGACCAAGATATGCCACCTTTTATATAGAAATATCTCATTTTGTCTTCATTACCTTGTCTTGTCAGAGGTTTTATTTGCAATGAATAAATGCTTTTGGTATTTTGGACTTGTCCTTCATAATAGCATATCCTGTGTAAAAACGGCCGACATATATTTCTATTTTAAATTTTATGATGAAAATTGAAACATGAAATGCAATCCAAATTGTCCCTATTCATTCATCACAATATTTTTCCGTTATTAAAATGTACCAACCATTTTGGTAAAAATAAATTACTATCTTTCACATTCAAATTTGGAAAGCAAAAAATATTTAGTAAATTCAGAATTTGTGTAGGTAAATTTTAAATTGAAAAAGGGCATCATAGAAAGATACAAAGAGAGGGAAGGGTCTGTATTAATAATATTGATTAGGAGTGTGATTTCTTATAAATTATTCATTTTCATATACAATGTAGATACAAAATGTATTTTAACACCATTTCGATAAAGTAAAGCAAAATTTTAAGACTTTACCATTGTTGATAAACTAAGAAGTTCTTTAAATTCAATTAATATCCTTTATATACATTTTCTAGAATTGAGGACACTTTATACTTTTGTATTGTATGTTATATTATTAACAACCAAACTATAGAAAAATAAGAAAAGAAAACAAGACTCATTTGTCTCGATTATTTTAAGAATCCAAATTAAACAAGAATAAAACCCAAAGCATGTGTTGTCTGCTAACTTGGATTTCAGATCTACACAAAAAAAAAAATAAAGCAAAACAATGAGTGTGTATTCATACACTAGTTTGACGCCGCCAATTTTCTATCATCTTAAAACCAGATATTTTGTAAAGAACCGCCCAATACACAGCCAAATTTGCCTACAAATGTTTCAACTGTTTCAGACAGGAATAATTGTGAAATGTTTTTCCTGTAGGATCCTATGTTAAATTTGTCCTCATGATCATCTTGGATTTCCGATTTTCAGAGAAAAAAGATAATTTGTAAGGGACCATTCAACGATTACTCATGTTCAGTTTGGGTTCAATCAAATATCTAGTTTCTGAGATGAATGACTTTTTTATTTGTCCTGTATTATCGGTGGCCATCTTAGATTTCCGATGGACAAGAACAAAACTTTTTAAGAGGGTCAAATATCACATATTCCTACAAAATAACATGTTCATCCCACGTGTGGTTTCAGATAAGATTTTGAAACTTTAGCATCAGAAAGAATTAGTCATAGAAGCCATGTTGAATTTCTGAAGCCAATGGAAAACATGATTGATTTGTTTTTTGGTGTTTAACGCCACTTTCAACAATATTTCAGCTATATCATGGTGACCAGTTTTAGTGGTGGAGGAAGCCGGAATACTCGGAGAGAACCACCGACCATGGACAAGCAACTGGTAAAGTTTATCACTTGCGGCTGCGAATTGAGTGCACCCTTTTTTTAACTTACAAAGCCGGGCGCGAACCCACGCCGTATTGGTGATAGGCTTGTATGAGTGGTTAGATCCAGCGACCTAACTCATTGAGCCACCCAGGCCCCTGAAAAACATGTAATGTTGAGAATCACCCATGTAATATATCTACCATGTTTGGTTCTAATTGGGTTGTGGTTAGTAAAAAATATTTTTAAATGTTTATGGACTAAGATGAATGCTAAATGGAGGCAATAGCTAATTTTTGTTTTAATACTTGAAAACCATTATTCGTAAAATAATTTATTGTATTATTTCCATTAAAATCTACAGAAAATATTCTTATTAGTGTCATAAGTTTGATGCAAATCCAAAAATATTCTAACAGAGAACGTGTGTTTTTAAATGAATAAATAGGGTAATTTTCAAAAGTTGACATATTTCTGTCAAGATAGTGTAATTGTAATGAGATGTTTGTTTGATACTTTTTTGTATACTAAGGTTTAGTATATCACAAAAAATAAACTAAACAAACACCTAATTTTTATATGACGTCCTTCTTTCGCTTTGTGAACAAATGAGCGATTTATCGATTGGTTATAATCTCATTAGCACATAATCATGTGATCGACTTTCCCGTCGTAAATGTACATCTTGATGAATTATCGTCTGCTCGAATTTGGCAGCATAAATTGTGTGCGACATATTCCGCAAACGTAAATATAAATACCCGTCTTCCAATCAAAGTATACTACAGTATTTGTACTCTTAGATATATCAGAATCGAAAAAATTTATGGAAGCCAGAATTAATGCGTTTTGAGTTTTAACATGGGTTGGCGGATATTGGTAAATTGTATCCCTCGCCTCTGGCTCGGGATAAATCATTAATATCCACCAACCCATGTTAAAACTGAAAACACATTCTAACTTCCACGATTTATTTCTTAATTAGATTATATTAACTGTTCCATGTGATGGAACACAGACAAGTTCCTTGTGTATGGAGAATGTCATATTCACAACAAGCATCAATTGTTTGGAGTGGTCATTGGTGTACCCTGTTGCAATGCATTTTTTCTGACCCCATCATTTATCCTGTCCCAAGCCATGACCTGCATTTCCAACATCAGATGGTGTTACCCCCCTTTTTGTGTTTTATTGAGTGGCGATTGATATTGGTGGAATTGAGAAAGTTAAAACAGTAATGGTCAACAATTCAGAATTGTTGACCATTACTGTTTTAACTTTCTTTTCATAATCCTATACTTCTTTCCTTTATGACCATTATCAAAATGCCACCTTTCAACCATCAATTATTGATTGTAAACTTAATTCTCATCAGGAAAATATAAAAAATGTACATAGCTGAAACACTGCTTACTTGACATTACAAAAATAATCAATCAACTATTCAACCAAATTTGTTAAGGATTGATCGCAATTTGTGTTCGGTTCATGAAGAAATACATGCAGGTTACGCAAGGGTGTGTACAAGCTGATTGAGGTTATTTCTAATGAACGAAACAAATAATTTCGATCAATCGTTATAAATTAATTCAAACTTTTTTTGTTATAATATTGAAAAATATATATTTTTTTTCAAAATATGGCAAATAATCGGAAATAAATTTATATAACCCCAAAGGTGCCTCATTTAAAGAAAATTGCCTGATGACAATGGCACAGGACGCCTTGAGAACGGCGTCTATTTTCAGATTCAGTACATATGAAAATAACCTCAACTTTTTAAACCAATCAAAAAACGTATAAAATGACATGTGACTCTAAAATTAATTTATCTAGATATGGTCCAACTTTTCACATTCGCAAGGTATGCATATTCATATGGATTCCTGTGACACATTAAAACATACTTTCAGCAAACCAATTATTTTCATTGATTGATGTGAAAAGAAAGTTTATAAGTAGTGATAATCATAAATTCCACCAATATCAATAAAACGATTACCTTTCATCTTAACTGAACTTGAGCCGTCATGATCATATGGTAGTTGAATTTACAACTACCTGTGCAATTGTTGCCTATCTAGTATCACCACTTATGATGTGAGTTTGAACCCCATGCATGGCGAGGTGTACTTGATAAAACATTATGTTATAAAAGTCTTTCAGTGACTTGTGACAGGTCTGTGGTTTTCTCTGGGTACTCCAATTTCCGTCACAAAAGTAGTAACTGAAATATTTTTTAAAGTGGTGTTAAACACCTAACCTCCAATGAACAAATGATGGATCAAAAGTTTGTGCATGTATTGTAGTGTATAACATAAAACACCGTTGGGTCATAATGTGGCATATCTTTACAAGTACCAATACTACTTCAACAATATTGTTTCCCATACAGTTGTGGGAACTGTTATACACATAACATGTCATTAAACAATGTACTGAAAAAGAAACGACTTCACTTTCAATTTTTTTTTTTATTAACAATTAAATTAAATTATCTCCATGATCTCAACTTTATGTTTCAGTCATACCTATATGTACATGTAGGTATGGCTGAATCCTGTTTTCTTGTCAACTGAAAACTACAATTATTCATGTCTTTCTGAATCATTAAATAAATATCCAATCACTTAATTCATCACATCTTTCGGTCTTTGATCACTGAATATTGAATCCAATATATCCATACCATTGTATTCTTAATCTTTGGATTTATACATGAAAAATCGCTAGTCGACTATGAGGAATCAAACACATTGTTTTACATATGTACATTTTTGTATAGATAATCTTGTATAATGTGTCCTATTCACTACCACATGTAATACACACAGACTCTACACAATACAAACAGCTCCCAATTTCTATTTTATTAATTACTTCTGATCATGATGCTTGAAATTTGTTACGTTTGTTTCTATAAATTTATAAATGGCATTATTTCGTATTTACTATTCTTTCATAACGAACATATACTTATTTAATATTCAGTACGACAGATTTATCAAAGTCGTACAACAATTCTATTCAAAAAACAGACGTCTGCGTCATGAAAATATTACATTATCATAAATTTATGTTGCAAAAAAAAAGGACTGCCTTAACATGACTGTAATTCGTATTTCAATCACAGGAGTAGACTCTAGGGTTAGAGTGTGAAACATCCCATGGTACCAAAGGGGTAATCAGAATCCGTATATCGAAGAAGAATAAACAAGACAATGACCAAAAGAAAAGGACAAAAGGACAAAGAACGACCTACAAAACATACACATAAAACTAAAGATCGAGTAACACGAACCCCACTAAAAACCGGGGGTTAGCTGTGGTGCTCCGGAAGGGTAAGCAGTTCAAGCTCCACTAGTGGCACCCGTCGTGTTAATCTAGTTACAAATCCGGTGATAAGTCGTGAATGAGGAAAGACCAGAAAGTGTTTACGATTAAGTGTGTATGCACATGAACTTTATTAACAATAAAAACAAACAGTAGCAACATATATAAATATGTACAACATGCACAGTAGCTAAGTGTAAATTTAGTGACATAAAAATGTGAAAGTGACTTTAAATGTTAGAGTGGACATACTACTTTCGCAGAATGTAAGGTCTGGTGACGGGGATGTTGCTTCTGGTAATGTGTTCCAGTCAGTAACAGTACATGAACAGAATGTATGTTTATGTAATTATGTAGTGTAAGAAATTTTCCTAAAGCCTTTGGTCGTTTAATTCCTTAAACACTCCTCTATCCAATCATAAGTTTTTATTTCGAATTCCGTTATAATTTAGTTTATGAGTAGTTAATCATTGGCCGGGATCTTTATCAAATGCCATCGAAAACTCTGAAAGAAATATGTCAATTTAATTATTTCAACAATATTTCAGTGATATCGCGGTGGTCAGTTTTATTGGTGAAGGAAACCGGAGAACCCGGAGAAATTCATCGACCTGCCTAGAGTCACAGACAAACTTTATCACATATTGTTGTATCGAACACACCTCGTCTGAACGGGGTTCGAACTAATAACTTTAGTATTTATTCTCTTTTCTTTTTTTTCTTTTTTTTTTATCGTATATTGTCTAGACCTATGTTTTTGTATATAATCATTCTTTGTTTATTTAACTCTATGCTATTATATACATATTATATCATTTCATTGCGCATGCTAATCCATATTGTAGATTATTGTATTCGGGAGAAGACTTCATAAGTTGGTAAAACTTGTGTCCGATCCCTATTTGTTATATTTAGCAAATAAAAATATGTTTAAACTAAAGAAAAAAACTATAACTTTAGTGGTGATAGTCCCTGATTGCTTAGGTAGTTATAAATTCAACTACTATACGTTCACGACCACGACGACCTTGCCTTCTTTGTATTCATCTTCAAATAATGTAGCTGGGAATAACTCTGAGGACAGGATATGTTTGTTCAGCCAAGTTTTCTTGCCAATACTTATATCAGGTTTTGATGAAGTTATCAAATTGTTCATTTAGGGGAATTTATTTTTACAACTCCTAAAACTTACAGTAAGTACTCTTAGTTTATTCGGCTCTTAGATGCTCTACGTTTGGTCACAGTCGGCTCTGGGGATGATGTGGCTAATGGATATCATGTGTTGTCATTACTAAAAATTGATGGCAAATGTGGAGATATTATTAAGTAACGAGTAGAACTATGACATCGGTTATTTGATGACATATATGATTGACAGATTGTCCTGGAATGGTTGGGCGTATCACATAGTGGACATATCCAAAGAACTGAGGTATTTCCATGCATTTCACAAAGGGGTGGACTTATGCTTCCTCGTCCTACATGACGCCATTTGTCACAGTTATCACAAACAATAACATCCGTGTCATTTGTGCCACCTTTGAAACAAATTGAGCATGGGTAATTAGGCTCGTCTAACTTTTGTGGACCTGGATTTGTTTCAACTTGATTACTTAGGAGGATTCTAATAATAAGATGGACATACTTAACAGAATTTGCCCCTCAAAAATTAAGCTGGATACATTCGATTGGCAGTAATATAGCTGTGTAAGTTTATTAAGGGAATTATCATGTAGGAAACGTACTTCCAATTCTTCATGCTCGATGTTCTAAGAACCCAAATTGATCTTGATGTAGCTTTCTCTATACAAGATGATTCTCGTCCTGAATATAGCTGAAAAATTGCTCGCTTGACGTTAAACATCAATCAATCAATCAATCAATCAAGATGATGAAATTTACAGACTAACTATGTTGTGATTAAAATACACAATCTAAAAATAGTTCTTTTAATCTAAATGGAAGTTTTATAAAAACTGAGGATGAAGGTAGAAAGGCTTCTCGGCAACTTGTATTAAAAAGAATGGGAAACTATTTAAATATATTAGACAAATTATTTATGTATCACTCTTATCCTATCAAACTTTAACTACTGCCCAGCAATTTGGCATTTTTTTCCTGAAGCTAATTCTTAAAAGATGGACAAAATTCACGAGAGAGCACTAACATTTATATGTAATGAAAACCACTACATATATGAAGAACTTCCGGCTAAATCAAAATGACCTTAGTCTAACAATTAGGCGTATAAGTACAAAAGCTATTGAGAAATTTAAAATTACAAATAAGGAAACCCCTCAATATCTGCATTATCTTTATAACTTAAAAAAAAAATAATAAATATATTTTTAAGTACAGCAATACAGCACATATACCAACAGTCAAGACTACCCAGTATGGATTCAACTCTTTTAGATACTAAGTAATATGCTTGAAAGACTTGGAATGAGCTGCCAGTCCACTTAGGAAAGAAACATCTTCCAATCAATTTAAGTTTAAAAACCCCTGGAATGGCAGCTCATGCCACTGCAGCTTATGGGCACGATTTTAAAATGAGTTTCATACTTTTTGCTTTGTCTTTAAGTTGGGTAGATATAGATGCATCTGCTTTTAATATTTATAATTTTAATTGTTTGATTCTTTCCGACTTTATATAAGGTTTATTGTATTGTATTGTATTATAATTGAAGTCTATGTAGAATCCAGAAGAGTATGATTGGCATCACCTCCTAACACTTTCTTCATCACAAATGATATTGTTCGTTTGATTGCTGTAAATCTTCAGAAAAAAATACTTAAAAATCCATTTTTCAAATCAACAATTTTATTTCTAGATGTATATTAATATATGATGGATACGAACTCTGACAATTAATTTAAAAAATGTTGATCCATTATTAAAAAAGTTACCCATTAGGTCTCTATATTAATTATATTTTAAGTGTAAAAATTTGCATGGACTGAGTACAAATAGTGTAAGAGCCCAACCATCAAAACAAAATAACAGACATGTGCTTTCAATTGTAACGTGCCGAGCGGAGAGTATACAACACCGTAGAGTGGCCAATTGGTCCGTACCAGTTTCCTGGAATTTGATAGTGAATAAATAGCTTGCTGAACCAAACCTAATGCCATATTCTTTATTATGGCTGTCAATATATATCAAACTATATCTTATACAATATACCTATATGGTTCAGACATATGTCTCAGACCCTATGGCTGGAGACCTATGTCCCAAACACCTATGCCTCAGACCCTTTGGCTAGAGACATATTTCTCAGACACCTATGGCTGGAGACCTATGTCTCAGACCCTTTGGCTGGAGACCTATTTCTTAGACACCTATGCCTCAGACCCTTTGGCTGGAGACCTATTTCTTAGACACCTATTGCTGGAGACCTATGTCTCAGACACCTATGGCTGGAGACCTATGTCTCAGACCCTTTGGCTGGAGACCTATTTCTTAGACACCTATGCGTCTCATACACTTATCGATCTGTTAATTAGCTACGCTTTGTATGTACAGTCAAACTTGAAATAAACGGTCACCTCTCTTTTCCGGTCACTGCCAGGTCCCCCCGTGGATATGTATGTAATAAATTAACTTAAATTAACGGTCACTTCCCTTACGCGGCCAACGGCCAGAAAAATATGTCCCAATAATGTTAAAATACCTATTTTAACGGTCACAAATATTGTTTTTGTCGCTTGCGGATAGCATTCGTGATTAACACAGTATTAATTTTTGCTACACGTGGAACTCTCGCGCTGAGGAAAAACACCGAGAGATACGAATGATATCCGGTTATTGATCTGTTTGACACCTTGTACAGGTAAATAATTAAGGTGTTGATGATTATACAACAATTATCCTCTGATTGACAGTTAATTAGGGATAAGGAAGTGTGTTTATGGCACACGCTTAGATGATTGAAAGTGTGATAGCTGCAACTAAAATAGTTATAAACCGTTGTGCAAACACTAGTCGGAGGACAACCTTTGATGTCGAGGAAAACTTCTTATTTCGATCAAACAATGAATTCATCTCGGATTGAGGTGTTATGGCTTGTTTGGGACCAAACCCGATGGAAGTATTATTTAAGGACTAAGTTCCAGGATGGAATTGATAAACCATAAAAATTATAGATCTAATCTGTGACTTTTTAAAAATTAAGTGTAAATTCTGTGACATCGTACATCATACATGTGATGAATAGTGACTTTTTAATTTTAGTGCTCTATGACTTTATTGTTCAGAACATTCTGTCTTCATTGTTATTGCTTTTTTATAACCTTATGATTATGAATAAATTATAAAAACAGTTTTTATCCTTCATTCATCATATGAAACATTACTTTTCAAATTTCAAATATTTTTATTGACAATATGCCATATGCTGGCGTGTATCAATACAATCACATGACATTAAACAATACATAAAGGTACATACAATAGCAATCAGTGGCGTAGCTACGCAGAGGCACGGAAGCACGTGCTTCCACACCAGTTTGACAAAAGAGAGAGAGAGAGAGAGAGAGAGAGAGAGAGAGAGAGAGGACAACAGAGAACAAATATAGATATAGAAGAATCGTGTGTATACAGTTTGTGTATTGTTAGTGTGTTATTTTTTTACGTCGTGGAAAAGTACGTTAAACAATATTCACGTTATAGTATACCGTTTGAATTTAGCTCCGGAACTGATACTACTCTACTCCGGCCCCTTAAGGTTTTTGTTTACATTGAGTGATGAAACTGAGTCATGGAGAATGGAAACTGAGTGACTGAACAACAATGCAAAGAAAGATAAGTTACTTTTTCGAACCGAAAGCAGGCCCTTCGGCTTTTGAAAATTCAAGCCCGGAAAAAGTGGAGAGGGTCATAGAGAGTGTTCCAAGCCCGTCAGATTCTGCCTGTAAACTTGCATACCTAGATGTTGCCAAATTGTCGCAGGATGGTGTCCAAAGTGATGCATTAAACTTCAGTTGTTATCCCAAATGTGGGATAAAGCTGCCCAGTTTAAATTCCCATTCAGGTACATTGATCTTTAAATAAGACGTATTGATCAATAGGGTTAAATTCGCAGGGAAGGGGATTATAAAATTAAAAACAAAGAAATCAAATTAACACATAGAACTATTAATAAAAGGTTTCAGTGAGTGCATCCAGACCTGTGTAACAAATTGATATCATAACTGTAGATAAACTTACACACAGATTCTATTAATATCATAGAGTGCATTAAATTATACATGAAGGTGCTCTCCATATGGACACTAATAATGTCTGAATTTCTTTAAGAGTCAGTCTAAACAAACTGATCTCTCAAATAGAGAAAAAATTAATATAAACCTTCTAGATCTAGAAGAACTTATTAAAGAAAATATAGTTGACAATTTCAAAATTATCCAATTCCAGCTACATAAGTTTTATAAAACTCGGAGAAAAACTATGACTAAATGATTCTGACATTACTGGGTGTCCGTATCCTTTGATAGAAAATCAAATCTGCTATTTTTGTCTCATATACTGACGTATCACCGGCTTCGACTACTGGATATAATATGACGGGTGTCGTATG
>MJUT01044670.1:8005-29082 GCA_002080005.1 Gigantidas platifrons | reverse complement strand
CAATGGTTCAACTGTTACATTTACAGATTCGGCATTATCACCATATATAACCAATTACGGGGGGGGGGCAGATTCCTGGTATAATTTTAAGTCGATCTTATTACACATAGATTTTCAATAGTGTGCTAAGATGTGACAAAGATATAATGAAATACTATGAAGTGTTGTAAAAAGTGTGTTCATGTCATATATTTTTAGCCATGTTAAGATCCATGGTTCCAGCCTCTTGAATAACATAGTCCGTTAGTTTAGGTAACAAAGATTTTTCTATCTTAGCTAGGATCCTTGCTAAGCCAAGCTACACAAGCGTTTTCCAACAAAATTGCTTTCCCAATGCTGAAGTAAGTTGTTGATTTATCGATACATATCCATTTCTTGACAGTATTTTAAATGATTTGATTTTGATTTTTAGTGTTTTAACGCCACTTTCAACAATATTTCAGCAATATCATGGCGACCAGTTTTAGTGGTGGAGAAAGCTAGAGTATACGAAGAGAACCACCGACCATGGGCAATCAACTGGTAAACTTTTTCACTTGCGGCTGCGAGTCGAGTGCACCTTTGTTGTAATTTAGAAAGACGGACGGAAACCAACGCCCTATTGGTGATAGGCTTGTTTGGGTTGTTAGATCTAATGACCTAACTCATTGAGACACCAGGGCCCATTTTAAATGTATTTCATAATAAAATATATAGAGCGTATCCTTAAATGCTACTACAACAGCGAGAAATACCTATAAAAATTAGTTTACCCACATTTTCCATATTTCGGAACTACTTTTCGGGGAATTTGGTCAAGGGGAGGTAATGTTTTATTTATAAAAAGTAAACAAACATTGAAACTATAGAGAGGGGTGAGAAAAATAATCAAACACCGTGAAATATTCAAGATCGTTAAATCTGAGACAAATACGATTTAAATCTTCCCCTTGGGGGTCTCATATTTCACGATTTTCCACTTCTCCCGATATTAGACCCTAAATATCTTTATTGTGCGATCATAAATAATAAAACCGCATCGGTAATGTAATGGTTAGCGTGCTCTGCTCGGGTGCGACAGATCGTGGGTTCGAGCCCCGATCGGGTCAAATCAAAGACTTTAAAATTTGTATTTGTTGCTTCTCCACTAAGCACGCATTTCTAAGGAGAAAGAGCAGAACCTGGTTGGCTCGGAATCAGGATAATGTGTCAGAGTGGGGTAAGATATATATTCGTGGACTGTTGCTTCTGTGAGCTAGCACTATAAAAATCCAACTCAGTGAGTTGGTCTTGTACAAAGTTGACCTCGTCATCATTTCATTAAAAATTAGCTGATGATATAGCTGAAAAAATACTGAGTTGGCATTAAGCAACACTCACTCACTCATAAACAATAAAACAGTGCACCTTCCACTGGCATAATGTCAAATACCTAATGTTTTATTTCATTTTTCCTACATTTATTTTTTTATATTTGGTGTGTTTTTGAGCATAATACGTGGATGATAAAATAAATAACCTTATGGTCGTATCCCTTGGTGTCCCCTTGCTCCCTGATGCCCTAAGCACGTGCTTATTTTGCCAAAGGGTTAATCCACTCCTGTGAAAACCACATCATCAATTGGAACTAATCGAGAATCATTTTTACAAGATACTAATTTATTTATAATATAAAAAAAAAATGAGCATGCAAAATAAATAGAACATTAATTACAACTGATGCAAAATATTTCAATCGAAATGATATTTTTCTTCCTTGTTATTAAAGGCAAAAATACCCGTGTTTTCACTCAACAGTCTTGAAAAAATATGGTATATCTATATTAACCTGTATTAAGAGGTCACCTTTGGGACAAAGAAAAGGTGGCCTTATAAGATAGGTGACCTTTTAAAANTAAATCTTCTCCAGGGCAACCACTTAGCCAAATGAACCGAAAGTTTGCAGAAAGCACCTATACAAGGTCCTCTATAATGATTGTGTCATTTCGTTCCGATCCTTTAACAAATAAGGCCACTGTAGGCAATTCTTGTTTCTGGTTGGTCAATTTATCAAATGTCTTCTCCCCTGAAAATTCTTAGCAAAATGAAAGAAAACTTGGTAGGAAGCATCTATGGAAGGTCCTTTATAAATACTGCTCATTTCTTCCCTATCCGTTAGCGAATATTGCCGCAACAGGCAATTCTTGTTTATTTTTGTTCGAGTTTTAGAAATATTTACCTATGAAACTACTTGCCCAAATGTCTTTCGTCTTTCGTCGGTCGTCTGTAAACTTTAAACGTCTTAATATTCTCATCTGAAACCGCTAAGCTAAATGAACAGAGAATTGGTAGGAATCATCAATGGAAGGTCCTGTATTTAGATTGTTCATTTCGTCTCGATCCTTTAACAGACATGGCGTCACATTCAATTCTTATTTCTCGGTGGTAGATTTCTAAAAAACCCTTCTCTTCTGAAACCGCTTGGCCAAATGAACCAAAATTTTGCAGCAAACATGCATGGAATTTACTCTACGACGCATGGAGAAATGTGTTACCAATCCCACACTGTACGAAAGACAAAACTGTGAAGATCGGGTTGTTTTTAAACATAGCACGCATTATCAAGGTGTAAGAAGTAGACTTGTTGCTTGGGGTCATGCTGCTTTGTCTGAGTAGATCGACATATATATCTACATGTGAACTGTTTTTTTCACTGGGCTAGCAATACTAAATTACAATTCAGTTTGTTGGTCTAGTTAAATATAATGACATACTTCACCATCTCATCAAAAAGTAACTCTCGATGATAAAGGTAGAAAATTCATCATTTGACGCTAAACAATAAAGCTCACTCATGTTTGTACTATTTAGACATGGGTGTGGGAGACAGTGATTCAACACTCCAAATGTAGAGATATCGTTCCCCTTAGATACATTGTACTGATTCGGAGCCAACAGTATTACGTTCATTCTTTAATGTTGCTTCTTTGGCGGAAAAGCAGCAAACACATAAGTGTTATAGGCATCGGTTTAACTCGACCGCGGCTCGAACCTATGATCTAACACTCACAAGTCGAGCACGCTAACCGTTACACCACCGATTAGATTACAACTATCATGAGGGCAGAAGGAATGTGACTCGACCGCCGATCGAACCTACGATCTAGCACACAAGTCGAGCACGCTAACCTTTAGACCACCCATTAGATTACTACTATCATGAGGCAGTAGAAACTGAAAGTAGTGCTTTTCATAACATTTCTTTAAACTTGCCATAATGAGTTACAATCAATCAATCAATCAATCAATCAATCAATCAATCAATCAATCAATCAATCAACCTTTTAAAAGAAATTAAATTCACAAGAAAGGACAAGAAAAAGGTGACCTTTTAGTACAGGTGACTGCTTAATAGAGGTGACTGCATTTGACAGGTTTGACTGTGTACGCTAGCAAGACATGTGCTAACACGACATATTTCTTATAAGTAATATACACTGATTACCCTTCGCGAGTACCTGGGTTTACTCCTGGTATTTTGGCTCACCTGGCCGTTTGCCTTTGCCATCACTTGACGTGCGTCGTCCGTCTATCATCGGTTATTAGTTAACTTTTCACACTTAAATCTTCTCCAGGGCAACCACTTAGCCAAATGAACCGAAAGTTTGCAGAAAGCACCTATACAAGGTCCTCTATAATGATTGTGTCATTTCGTTCCGATCCTTTAACAAATAAGGCCACTGTAGGCAATTCTTGTTTCTGGTTGGTCAATTTATCAAATGTCTTCTCCCCTGAAAATTCTTAGCAAAATGAAAGAAAACTTGGTAGGAAGCATCTATGGAAGGTCCTTTATAAATACTGCTCATTTCTTCCCTATCCGTTAGCGAATATTGCCGCAACAGGCAATTCTTGTTTATTTTTGTTCGAGTTTTAGAAATATTTACCTATGAAACTACCTGCCCAAATGTCTTTCGTCTTTCGTCGGTCGTCTGTAAACTTTAAACGTCTTAATATTCTCATCTGAAACCGCTAAGCTAAATGAACAGAGAATTGGTAGGAATAATCAATGGAAGGTCCTGTATTTAGATTGTTCATTTCGTCTCGATCCTTTAACAGACATGGCGTCACATTCAATTCTTATTTCTCGGTGGTAGATTTCTAAAAAACCCTTCTCTTCTGAAACCGCTTGGCCAAATGAACCAAATCAATCAATCAATCAATCAATCAATCAAGTACTTTTCCCTATGTTTATGAATTATGAAATTCATCATGGGTATAATGATCCTTATTGCCAAACGGCACTTTCAGAAATCCTTCATTTGTATCAATTTACTCCGTTCTATTGGTGTCATAACATGAATTCTGTGTCACCAATGACCACAGATATGTTCCACTTGTCGTAATCACAATTCGGTCCTTTCCTCATTTATGTCTTACATGTTATACTGTAACGAGAGTAACCCGACGGATGGCTCAATGAGCTAGGTAGTTGGAATACCTAACAACACATACAAGCACATCACCAATACGACGTGAGTTCCCACCCGGCTTTGTACATTACAAAACGGATGCACTCGACTCTCAGTTGAAGACATAAATTTATCAGTTGCTTGCCCATGGTCGCTGGTTCTTAATAAATGACAAAGAGATACTACTTGAAAGTATAAACATTTTTTTAAAAGAGATAGGAGTGTTATTCCATGCCACAAGTGCATGTGGCCTAATGCAGAACATTTTAAGTGCAAATTAAATAAATGTATATTGTAACAAAAATAGGGTCGATACTCCAACAACAATGGAATATCATCCAGTGTATTCAATACACACAAGTTTCATGAATAAGATGTTTCGGCTAGCTCAGATATCCCGATTATTGTCAACAATTTCCTATGACAGGGTTCGGCCTGTGCTTTCACTCCAGGACTTGTGGACACATATATCCGGTATCAAGCACAAGAATAAGGGTCCATATTCATGTACTATGTCAACCAGTTTATCGCGACTTGGTGACAAGGTATGAATGGACTGAAAGTATGCGATCATGGTATCTTTTCACAATTTGTAAATTTGACCATATGATGCAAAGAGTATTTTTGGGGATTTATTCCAAGACTAAGTCAGCTATGTGACTAGGTCTAATATCTCCAAATGTCTAGGAAGGCAGTACAATTTTAGGAACGGTATGTGTCAGATTGGACCGAACTTTCTTGTTTTGTGTATGTGAGTTGAAACCACTAAGTCACTCTGGAATAACCATATTGGATGGAGAAGTTTTACCAGTATATTGGATATCAGAGGGTATCCTCTGATTGCCAAGCTAGTTTAGTTCTGTAAGGAAACTAGAGTACCAGATATCACATCTAAACGAACGATTACCAAGCTAATTTATTTCTTTAAGGACACCCGGGTACCGGATATCACCTCTAGACGAACGATAGCCAAGCTAATTTATTTCTGTATGGAAACTCGGGTACCGGATATCACCTGTAGGCTCATCTAGGACAAAAGTAGATAACGGTATTTGTATTCCGGAGCTATTAATCAAGACTTTTACATAACTAATATTTTATTACACAAAATTCACATACATAAATCAACATTTAAAATGTCAGTAATTACGTTGTTTATTCAAACCTTTAATTGATCCTTAATCAATCAGTTATCAATCCTTTGTCTGAAAGTATCTCAATTATAAAACTAACCACGGATGCCGACTTATGTCCCAATTACCCAACAATAAGTTTATCACTAATTGGATGGAATTGTACATTAACTGATCCCAGTGCATTTACATTTCTACTTGCATTACCCCTCAAGATTGAAATCTCACAATATTCCTACCTACACGGACTACTATTGAAATTACACAACCCAAAGTCTAATAATACACTATTTGACCTCCGTTAACACTCCAGATTGAATTTTTCCCAAATTACGCGTTTCTTTATACGTGAACTTATGGAAACTATGTAATTTATATGTCGTGAACTATCCACTCAGTTTTCGGGTTTATTTTTCAATCATATTTTCCCCGGATTAAATGTACCCAAATCTCGTATATCATATATGAAAATATGGGAACCATATAACCCCAAACTTTCAGATACTTAAATGTTTAGATATGTCAAAAGTGAAATTTACATTGACATTGATAGGATTCGTAATAATATTGACACTCGTTTTCAAGGGGAAATGTATGCATGTCTTACCATAGAATAAAAATTCAGCGTCTGCTTCTAGAATATTCCAAATAACACTCACGATTTAAGTTTCAATTAAATTTAAAGAAATAAAATACCGCGTCGCCCATCTCCGACTGATTTTAACCAAAGAAAAATACACGAAATTTTAATCCATGAAGAAAATGTTTCTTAGTTCCTACCAAAGCTGTTTCACCTTCAATTCCCCAGACTAGAATGACAATTTGTTCAGCAGACCAGCAAGAGCTAACCGGAGGTCGCGAAATATTCTAATATCTCTAGACTTTCCCATTTAAATTATTGAGCCTAAAAAATCCCCTTCATTTGATTGGTTGACAGGGAAAATTAAATATTTCCGAATATACTAGGGGTTCTCGACGGGTTGTTTTTAAATGTAGCGTCCCGGAAGTGAAGAGGCCAAGTAGGGCAAGATTAAGAAAGTAAAGAAACAGCGTAAATAGTAAAGAATCGACCCCAAAAACGTTACACTGCCCCCCCCCCCGCCTTACCAAAAAGATGTGTCCTCATATCTTGACAAATTTAATCTTAAATTTATTACTATCGGAATCTCAAATTAACGAACTGGAATACTATAGTCATTCTGGCAAATCAATAAACATTCTTCCCCTGAAAAACAAACATGATATGAACATAATACAAACATAATAATAATAAAAAAATAATACTCCACAGGCACGAACATATATATGACCCACCAATCACACCACAAAAAAAAATTCTATTCAATTTCACCATTCTGTTTAGAATGATTAAAGTAACAATCAGTTAATTGGTTCTAGGGAAAATAATTTTTCACCGAACATTCTACACAAAACAAATATATATATATATATCCGCTTTAATGCATATAAAGCAGCTCTCTTCAAATCATAAAAATAAGATTTCATCCTATTTTGAGAGAGATGAACTCTATCTGATCCCAAATATTTCCTGAGCATACTCCTATTAAGATTCCAGACAATAACATTAATTTTGCTTAAATAAAATATGTTAAATAGAGTATGAAAGTAAAAAAAAAAATATCCTGACACCCGAATCCAGAGGCATCTCCATAAGTATTAGTTTCCATCACACTCGGAATCCGGAAGGAGACATCAATCTACAGAAACGAGTACTATCGGTTATCCCATTGGAACCATTTAGTAAAAGTTATTCCATGTATCAAGTTTACACTATATTAATATTTTCACCCTATTTTGTTGGTATTCTAACTTCTAGCTTTTGCGTGCCATTTTCTTCCAGAAACACTGCATGTACATGTATACAAAACTAGTCTTGATATGTACAGGTTTAATATAGTTCTAACGTACGTAGTAATATACTTCAAAGACGGCATCGTGAACAAGAGTCTAGGGCGGTACACCTCCATCCATATCTAGTGTATATAAACAATATTTTATCTTTTATCCGGTATCACAATGTTCTATATTTTTTTAATACATAATATTATAAGACTATAAGACTAGAATGTTCATTCATGTACTAATGTATCCAAGTCAAATTTTCCCAAGGAAATATCCGAAGGTTCTAGACGAATAATGTGGTATAGACAAGAACAAATGTTTCTGGTTACCTTTATGAAGTAGTTTCGCCGAAAATCCAAATTAATAGACAGTCATAAATCCACACATAATATATGACCATTTTCTAATTTAAAACGGCGATTATCCAATATAAATATGAATATACTTGTGGACGGTCTTCTTATAAAGTACGGCCATAAATACAGGTAGTCATCCGGAGAAATGCAGACGCAATTACAGGTATTCATTCTACGGAATACGGACACCAACGATAGTAGTCAGGCTGCCAATACACAATAGTAAATGGAGTTTACCACGATCCACCAAGCTCTGCTCCAACGTTGTAAACCACGTACAGGTGTCAGATTCCTAATGACTAAGTTAATTGCTTGGAATGGTTACTAACTTGAAATTAGATTGAAGGTTTCAAACGAATTCTAAGTAATAATAATTAAATATTATCATTTTTTTAAATAGTGAACTAACGGGAATTCACCTCAAAACAACACGGGTATAAATGAAATAAACAAATAAAAACAAAAAGGAAAACCAATAAACTTATAAGTTCAAATGAATGATTTGCTTATAAAATAGTTATTATTATCTATGTTAGACAAAATACGATTTAATTTCGAACTATCTTATGGAAACCTTCGATCTTTACAATGTTTAAAAAATAAAAATGAATCTCGATTATTAATCTGGTCAAGGTTATTAATAAAAATAACAAAAATAAAAACTAAATAATTAAATTTTCAATATTTACCAAAAAGTATAGCAGGCAACCGGGGTCAAGTGTATGGACATCAGGCAATTTTGGCCAGACGATACACCAACACCAGATCCCAAAACTGCCAAAGGACAATTTCTAAATAATATATATATATATATATACATACATGTATATCTATGAACAAAAATATATATATGTTCCAGACCATACGCGTATTTGGACCGTACGCGTACGGTCCGAACCGTATGCGTATTTTTTCAAAATATCTATGCGGTCGGACCATACGCGTACGGTCTGCCTAGTTTTAAGAGATCATCGAGGCTTCAAAAATATTTTACAGATCAACGTTATTCGAATCTAAAATATATTAAGAAAAAAAAAGTTAATTATCGCAGTTGTACAATGTAGAAATAAGTATAATTTAATATATTACAAACTTACATATCTTGAATTTAGCATGTTCGTAATCAGTGAATTCTGCTCATTCGCAGTTAACAAAATAGTTTGAAATTGAATAAAGTTTTTAAAATAATCGCCAGTAAACAGAATGTGGGAAGAAACATTTGAAGCATATTTAGGTCGAATACATGTTTGACACAGACGGAGACTTACAGACTGGAACTGAGACCGACTCACAGACATTAAATTGAAACCGACTCACAGACAGAAACAGAGACTAACTCGCAGACAGAAATCAAGACGGATTCACATACCGATGAACAGACATGTTCACAGACACAAACTGTGACTGACGCACAAATTGAGAGTAGCAGTGCCCGCGGGGATTCGAGGGTCGACTTAAGCTGCTCAGACTACCGTGTTTTCCGTTATGGCTGACGTACATGTACAACCGACCCGAAAACGAAGAAGAAACTGAAACGACGGAAATATCTACTGAGACTTAAAATGTTACAGATTACAGACATATACAGGATGAACTCATGGCAGTTGATGACTTTATGGTACTGAACAACATTATAGTTGACCCTACTGACGACAGAAACTGTACCGTGAAAACAGACGACGGACAAATTACAACCCACGACAGGATAAGACAGATTTTGGACAGAAATTATAAAAAAATCTGTTGAAAATACGATGATAAAATATAAGAAAGTGTCAAAGTCTAATGCAAAAATTGAAAAAGGTAGTTTTGTAACCGTAAGAATACCTATTGTTCATAGGGCATCTGGTGATCTACCACGATTATTGTGTAGGGTTGATGATATTATTGGTAAAGATGCAAGTTTGTACAAATTATCATGTGGATTTGATGTGTTAAATTCATGGTATGATATGGGTGATATAGAACTTTTGACACGTAAGGTTGAAACATCGCATTCGAAAGAAAAAAGAAGACATTTCTCTGCATGCTGCTGCAAAACAAGCAAGTTTTTCTCTTGCAATAAAAAGATGTAAATGCAAGGGAACATTAATGAACAAAGAAAATCCGGCGTTCCTTGTAGCAGCAAGTATCACTCTGGGCGTGCATGCGAAAATGTGATTCAGTTAGACAATTAAAATTGCATTATAGTTCAAAAACTGTTTACTATTCATGAGGTGTTTTGCTTAAAGTAATAATAATTATGATAAATGTAATTTGTAAAACTCAATAAAAGTTTATTATTTAGTATTAAAAAAAAAACCCATATGGTATAAATACCCGTATGGTCTAGCTCGTACTAGACCGTATGAGTATACCGTATGAGTATACGGTCGAACCATATGCGTCTGGTCGGACCGTACCGTACGAGTATACTCATACGGTTCGGACCGTACGCGTACGGTCAAAATACGCGTATGGTCTGGAACAAATACACCTTTATCATCAAGTGAACATTAATTCCCTCCGCCTTACCAAAAAGATATGTCCTCATATCTTGACAAATTTAATCTTAAATTTTATTACTATCGGAATCTGAAATTAACGGACTGGAATATAATTATATATTCATTCTGGTAAATCGATAAACATTCTTCCCCTGAAAAATAAACATGATATGAACATAATACAAACATAATAATAATAATAATAAAAAAAGTACTCCACAGGCACGAAAATATATATGACCCACCAATCACACCACAAAAAAATCTATTCAATTTCACCATTTTGTTTAGAATGATTAAAGTAACAATCAGTTAATTGGTACTAGGACGAATAATTTTTCACCGAACATTCTAAACACAAAAAAAAAATTATATCCGCTTTAATGCATATAAAGCAGCTCTCTTCAAATCATAAAAATAAGATTTCATCCTATTTTGAGAGAGATGAACTCTATCTGATCCCAAATATTTCCAGAGCATACACTTTTTAGTCAACAATTTAAAAGCTAAATTTAACAAAGCCCTACGAGCTCTCTAGGGTAGCAGGGGAGCCCTACATCGGTCCTTATGAAACAATTTCATTAATACAATTTGCTTTACTCCCTTGTCCATCAAGTCTCTGAGGAATTTTTCCAACCGAACCACAAACCACTTATAATTAAATAAGTTACTATCAATATCATTTCCTCCAATTTGCAATAATACCACCTCTGGGGAATTTCTCTCAATTAGTGTCAACATATTTTATTAATCAATACATATGAATATAGTACAACAATTTAATTACAACAATAGTAATGAATATGAATTAATTAAGGGGATCCGAAAACAAGTTATTAAACTTATATAAATCCGTATCCCAAAATTAACATATTAACTTCTTCCTCGTTGTTATATATTTATCAACCGTGCACCACCTTTACCAAGCATAATTCCATTGATCCATGGAATATTAAAATTTACATGTAGGTTATTTGTTTTTACAAAATTGCATGAGACGACGAATGTAACTATGATCTATAGTCATAACTGTGGGATTCATCTTGTATCTGGTTTACCTGAAAACTAAATTTAGTACGAATTTTAATCCATTTGTCAAATGAGGAATATTTTAATGGGATTATTCCGGCGGACGACATCTCTTGTCGGCTGCATATCGACTTGTATGTAAGGCATATCCCACGACAATTTCGGAATCAATCAAAACAGGAATTGATAGGATTCGTAATAATATTGACACTCTTTTTGAAGAGGAAATGTAAGCATGTCTTACCATAGAATAAAAATTCAGCGTCTACTTCTAGAATATTCCAAATAACACTCACGATTTAAGCTTGAATTAAATTAAAAGAAATAAAATACCGGGTCGCGCGTTGTCCATCTCCGACTGATTTTAACCAAAGAAAAATACACGAAATTTTAATCCATGAAGAAAATGTTTCTTAGTTCCTACCAAAGCTGTTTCACCTTCAATTCCCCAGTCTAGAATGAAAAAAATTTCAGCAGACCAGCACGAGCTAACCGGAGGGCGCGAAATATTCCAATGTCTCTAGACTTTCCCATTTAAATTATTGAGCCTAAAAAATCCCCCTCATTTGATTGGTTTACAGGGAAAAATAAATATTTCCGAATATACTAGGGGTTCTCGACGGGTTGTTTTTAGATGTACCGTCCCGGAAATCAAGAGGCCAAGTAGGACAAGATTCAAAAAGTAAAGAAACAGCGTAAATAGTAAATAATTGACCCCAAAAACGTTACAATATTATAAGTAAATTAGAGTCTATTAAGTTTAAATGGACACTTAAATTTAATCGAGGGTTGTACAACCCAGTCCTTGTTGTTATCTAATTCATTTGATCTAATAATAGTTATTTGAAATTAACACGTGTATATCAGATGACATAAATTTAAACTAATGATTATCAGCTAAAAATAGTCATGTATGATTTTTTGGAAATCTTGCTTTGAATTCTTTGAATACTTTCGGTTTAGATAAAAACGCTGTGAAGTCGATAGATCTTTGTACAAAATTGTAAGTACAAATATATATAATAGAAGTGGCTAAACTATGACAACTAACTAAATATAACACATTTGTTAATTATAGGAGTGGAAGCGTAGTACCTCTGAACTATAAGTTGATGATTTTTTAGCATTTCAATTTTTGGCTTGATCTTCCTACCTCTAGTAATTGACGGAACCTTGCATATTTTGAAGGCGGACTCTTATCAGCCATAAACAGGGCCTCAAAAAGAAATTTTGCAAGGCGAAATAAGACTGCTTTTGGGTCCGAGGACACGCTGAGACTGTTCTCAAAATTAAGGAATTCAGGTCTAATAAAACCACTGGTAAAACCACTGGTAAACTTTCAGTGATGATAAAAAACAAGAATTCAGAAGTCTATGTGCATTTTACATGATTATTTTTATAAATAAACTAAAAATAGTTGGAAATACCCCCTAAAAATGGAAGAATAAAAATAAAACATCTATGGCTAAGGTTATTGTGCACTTCAGAGATTCAAAAGCCCATTGTTGGCTCACCGGTTCTCGGACCGATGTACCGGCTGCATCCCCTCTCATAGGCCCTGCCTCATATGAAGCAGAAGTAGAAGTATGTTACACTGAAACTTGTAATTTCTGGTTGTGACGGACATAATTTTAATCTCGTATATATTTTCTTCAAAGTAAATGGTTTGAAGATTTAACATTTTGGATATTGTATACTGTAAAAGTACTAATTGTCACTTATTTCGAGGAGGACACCAGACAGCGAAAAATAGTACCATCGAAAAATTACAACAAGAGATTACTTATGTCAGTCCTTCATAGCAGTCAATTTAACCCAACATGTTAACTTTTCGTATTCTTTACATGATCAATGTGGAATATTTCTATCAAGTGTGTTTTGTGAACTTTTTATTCTCTAGAAAACGTATACTATATATTTAATTTTTCCTATTTTTACATAAAGTTGAAGTATTATCCGGTATTTCGTTTTCATTGTGTATCCGATTGTCTCGCGTGTAACCATACAATTCAATTATATTTATAGTTTGCCGGCCAATTGATCATGTCAAACTGTTTTATGATCATGACCTCCTATTATTACAAAATTACAAAGAATACTGCCATAATTACAGGTACACTGAGTGTCAATAATAGATATACAATATTACAATCAAAGTGTGCGTCAAAGCGTGAAATCCTACTGTAAATGTGAAACAGATAATTAGGGTAATCATAGTCGGTAATTGTCAACACATTATTAGATACATGTTTTTTTCCGAATGTAGGACAGAAATTCACAGGGCAAAAAGTCACGGATGCATACCTGTTAACCTCGGAGATTGTGTATGTGGGAGATCTCCCACATTCCAACTATTTAATGTGGGAGATTTTACGTGACGAACTTTTTCACACTAACATTTTTAGATTAAAGCAAACAAAATTTACTGTACAACTTTTATTGTTGTTGCTGAGCAACATTACTTTAAACCACTTTGGTAGGACAATACAGCTTGTTTTGCTGATCTTAGAACAGAGTCACTTGGTTCGTACTCATAACACAACAAGTTTTGATTTTGCTTTGCACATAATAAAGAACAAAGTGTGTCATTGTTCAACTCAGATCTCATATCTGTCTGGATTTTTTTTAACATAGAAAAAATTCTCTCTGGGTCTGCATTTTTAAGATTGGTTGATTTCCTTGTTGAAGCAACTGCTTTTTTGTGTGAATCTCCATCAGCATGTCTTTTAATATCATATACACCACCATGGCTGACACTAATATTTGTAGAACAAAGTTTGCAAAATGCCATATCATTCCCGAAAGAAGTAGGCTGCACCCGATCGTATAATTTTGTCCAGTCCTCCAAGAATTTGCAATAATGTTTCTTTTTCTTTGAAGAAAGGGTGCTAGGTCCTGAATTCCAACGTCTCCTTGATTGTGACATAGTTGAATTGTATTTTTTTAAAGGTTTTTTCGTATTTAAGTTAGTAATTGAACGATATTCGCCTTCAAATTTTCTTTTTCCACAACTTTGATTCGTGTAGTTATCCATCCGGGATGAAAAGTCACAAGACAAAAAGTCACAGTTTACATTTTTTCATTTCGACAAAACATATAGGACAAAAAGTCACAGGACAAAAAGTAACAGTTTAAATTTTGTATTTTGACAAAACATATAGGACAAAAAGTCACAACATAAAATTTGCATAGGAGTTTATCACTAGGACAAAAAGTCACAATGAACAATTTTGTAAAATGACTGGTCCCATGTATTACAAGTAACTATAGGACAAAAAGTCACAATTCAATTGTATGCTCATCTTTGCTTTCAAATTATATTCATACTTAATTAACAGCAAAAAGAACCAGATACTATATCACGGTCTGTTTTAAGGACAATGCATAGCAACATGAAACTGTTCAGTTGTAATCGTAAACCTGGAGTCAATAAAATACCTCTTACAATGAGCAAATCTGGATGACAGGAATTGTCCTCAATGATACAAACATGAAAATAAGACATCAACATACGACACAATGTGTACATTGCTACAAATATATGAACAACACATTTGAACTTAGAATGTCCTGGATATTGGGAAATATTACCCAATTGTGCATACATATATTTCAGTGTTTACATATTGTGACTTTCTGTCCTACCTACATACCGTACATGAATCGAGGGGTATACATATTGTGATTTTTTTGTGCTACCTACATACATGTTAAGCAAATATATAAGATGTGATAACAGCCCACGGAAAACTGTCATGGCCCTCGGCGTTGCCTCGGGCCATGACAGTTGTACTTGTGCCGTTATTACAGACCTTGGATACTAGTATATAACCAGTCCATTATGAAATATCCCATTTATTAATACTATAGTATTAACAAAGGTTATGAGAAATAAAGATATATAACACAATGCACTATATACTATAGTGACACACATGGATAGTCAACAAAGGCCCTGTGCTTTAAACCTGGACGTTAAAAAAATATATCAATAGAACAGAAGTTTAATAAACAATGGTAAAGCCATCAAAGTTTAACTTTATTAATTATTTCATTTCTGTGGGTGTGGATAGGGGGGATTACCAATAATATTTGAACTTTTTAATTTGTTGTATAGCCATCGAGGATTAACTTGATATATTATTTCATTTGTTGTGTGTGTGTGTGGAGGGGGGGGGTGAATTACTAACAATATTTGAACTTTTTAATTTGATTTGATGTATAGTTATCGAAGATGCACTTATTTTATTATTTCTTTTTTCGGCGTTGAAGTTGTGTTGGTGGAGGGGGTTGATTAAATAACAATATTTGAACTTTTTAACTTGATGTAAATATTGAAATGAAACAAAGAAGACAGAAAAAACTGTCACACTGTCAGAACAATTCCAAAATTAAATATCGAAATAGTAGGAATTAAATCGATACAGTTTTCATATAATTATCTCCCCTTGAACGATGATTTTAATTTTTTTTTGGATACGGAACCTCAAGCTTTAGAGTAGACTTTAACAAATAGGTTGATTTTCTGGTGTTTAATGCCACTTTCAACAATATTTCAGCTATATCGTGACTTTATCAAGTAATCAAGGGTCCATACTGGTTACCGGATTACACGTTTTTCCTTATACTTTGTAAGATTGTAATCCTGTGATATGAAGCTTGTAACAAGGTTATTCTTCGCGAAATATGTTTTTTTTTATTTTCTTATTTAACCGTTATGTTATGGTTGAGATACAAAGGCCGGGCACAATCATTGCACCAAATGACCCAAAATATATCACCCAAATCTCTATATACTAATATACTTGGTATAATAGTAGGGATATATATCATTTCATGCCATTATTTTCACCGGTCCTGTCGTTTGAGGTCTGAATGTCATTCAATGTGTTTCGTTGGTAAAGTTGAAGTCATCACTTCGAAAGTTTTATGGTCTTACATGACTTGGTAAAGGAATATCTGTGTCACAAGTGACCACGGATATGTTCCACTTGTTGTATGTATTTCCAGGTCCTTTCTTCATTCATAGCTTACCACCGGGCTTGTAGCTAGATTACAGGGGTGTAGCTACGTTTGGCTCAAGTAGACACGGGCCTATGCATAAATTTGACATTTTTATAAATCAATGCTCCACTTTCCTTACTGGAATACGCATATAAATAAATTCAATGATTTTGTGGATGAAGTTGGACGTTGGGACATCCGGTTGGCTCTTGTTGACAATAATCCAGAGAGATTACTCGGCGCTCCTCATGCAACAAACCGTGACTTAAATACCCGGCTATATACAGCATCACCAACATCTTACTGCCAATGCCTGTATCATCTGCAGCAAGCGAGAGATCGTTCAGTGCAATGAGACGCGTGACATCCTACTTACGGTCGACTGTGGGCGATGAACGACTGTCAAACTTATAATTTATGCATATACATAGACATGTGCAAGTTGACTTGTTGATGGCTTTTTTAGCAAAAGGAATCGGTGTCTTGACTTTTCATCA
Source organism: Gigantidas platifrons (assembly GCA_002080005.1). Lineage (NCBI taxonomy): Eukaryota > Metazoa > Mollusca > Bivalvia > Mytilida > Modiolidae > Gigantidas > Gigantidas platifrons. Next base: position 12,287 of record MJUT01044670.1, on the reverse strand, counting down.
ACTTATACAAGTGAACAACAATGAATAATTCATGATGAATAAAAGTTCAGAAAGTAGCCTCTATCTATCATATATGTATTTTATTATCCCTTTCGGCATTAACGTTTCGAAGGGTATAAAGTACCGTGACCATCCACCCGTCTATCTGGGTAATCAAGGATGTTAAATTTATAGTTAGTCCGTAGTGGTATTGTCAGAAAGGAACAAAATAATCTGAATTTCGTGTTGTTAAAAGCACTTCCAAAATGATCAAACATGTCATCCTTTCTGTTATAAACCTGTTAGGTTTACGGAGGAGGAGATATCTACCCTTGGAGCCATTACCAGGACTCTACCCTGTTACCACCGTGAGCCTTAAATGGCCCCAGACCCATCACCGAAGCAGCTAGGGCCTTCTCAACTATTCTGGCTACGCCCCTGGATTATCCCGACGGTGTCATTAGTGGATCAGGAACTGCCTGCCATTCCGGGGCACACGAGTTCACATACGGTTTTTAGTGGGGTTCATTTTACTCGATCTGTAGTTTTATTAGTATGTTTTGTAGATTGTTTGTTTGCCATTTTGTGCTGTTTCCGTTGGCCATTGTGTTGTCTGTTCTTCTTCGATACAGAGATCCTGATTACCTCTTTGGTATCTTCAAACTCTTCTTACATTACCTCGTGCAAGGATAACATATACATATATATATTTTTTTGTTCATCCTGAAATTATTTGACTTTTATTGTTTATTTCCGGTTGTCTCCTGACTTGGATATTCTGCATTCGTCTACTGACCTTAGTACTCTGCGCTGGTATTTTCGTTTTAATAGCGTATCTAATTGTCATGAATTGCATTTAATTTCTTCATTTTGATATTAGCAGAGAACCATGGCTAATGACTGGCAGCTTGGAAAGATATTGTCTGATCGCTTGTCCCATATGTTAAACAACCAGCTGATGTGTAATGTGACATTCCATGTGGGATCTACCAAAACACCAATCAAATCCCACAAGTTTATGTTGGCGAGTGCTAGTCCCGTATTATACAGTATGTTTGATGGACCAATGGCAGAAAAGGGAGATGTATCCATACCGGATATTAAAGCTGACGTCTTTAACGACATTTTAACGTAAGTAGATATATACAAAGATATTTGATATATCTATTCCATTTGATGTTCAAAAGAACAAAGCAAAAATAAAAAATGCCACACTGAACAGTTCGAAAGTCAAATATCAAAAAAAGCAAAATCGATACAACTAAATCACACAAACACATGACCGTACACATTTGTTCTCCTAAGACACAAAAACATGACCACTCACGTCCCCGGCTTGGTACAGGCATTTCAATAAAACTAGTTCTTGGAGAATGATCTGGTCATGCAAATGTTTTCCACATGTAAGTAATATGCCAACCCTTACATACATAAGATTGTTAGAGGTAAGAACAGTCAATGTTAACCCTTACATACAGAAGATTGCTAGAGGTAAGAACAGTCAATGTTAACCTTTACATACAGAAGATTGTTAGAGGTAAGAGCAGTCAATGTCAACCCTTACATACAGAAGATTGTTAGAGGTAAGAACAGTCAATATTAACTCTTACATACAGAAGATTGCTAGAGGTAAGAACAGTCAATGTCAACCCTTACATACATAATATTGTTAGAGGAAAGAACAATCAATGTCAACCCTTACATACAAAAGATTGTTAGAGGTAAGAACAGTCAATACTAACCCTTACTTACAGAATATTGTTAGAGGTAAGAACATTCCACGTTAACCCTTACATACAGAAGATTGTTAGAGGTCAGAACAGTCAATGTTAACCCTTACATACAGAAGATTGTTAGAGGTAAGAACAGTCAATGTCAACCCTTACATACAGAAGATTGCTAGAGGTAAAAACAGTCAATGTAAGCCCTTACATGCAGAAGATTGTTAGAGGTAAGAACAGTCAATGTTAACCGTTACATACAGAATATTGTTAGATGTAAGGACAATTAATGTTAACCCTTAAATACAGAAGATTGTTAGAGGTAAAAACTGTCAATTTTAACCCTTACACACAGAAGATTGTTAGAGGTAAGAACAGTCAATGTTCACCTTTACATAGAGAAGATTGTTAGATGTAAGAAGAGTCAATGTTAACCCTTACATACAGAAGATTGTTAGAGGTAAGAAGAGTCAATGTTAACCCTTACATACAGAAGATTGTTAGAGGTAGGAAGAGTCAATGTTAACCCTTACATACCGAGGATTGTTAGAGGTAAGAAGAATCAATCTTAACCCTTACATACAGAAGATTGTTAGAGGTAAGAAGAGTCAATGTTAACCCTTACCTACGGAAGATTGTTAGAGGTAAACACAGGCAATGTTAACCCTTACATAGAGAAGATTGTTAGAGGTAAGAACAGTCAATGTTCACCTTTACATACAGAATATTGTTAGAGGTAAGAAGAGTCAATGTTAACCCTTACATACAGAAAACTGTGAGAGGTAAGAAGAGTCAATGTTAACCCTTACATACAGAGTATTGTTAGAGGTAAGAAGAGTCAATCTTAACCATTACATACAGAGGATTGTTACAGGTAAGAACAGTCAATGTTAAACCTGACATACAGAAGATTGTTAGAAATAAGAAGAGCCAATGTTAACTCTTACATGCAGAAGATTGTTAGAGGTATGTTCAGTCAATGTCAACCTTTACATACAGGAGATTGTTAGAGGTAAGCACAGTCAATGTCAACCCTTACATACAGAAGATTTTAGAGAGAAAAACAGTCAATGTTAACCCTTACATACAAAAGAATGTTAGAGGTAAGAAGAGTAAATGTTATCCCTTACATACAGAAGATTGTTAGAGGTAAGAACAGTCAATGTTAACCCTTACATACAGAAGATTGTTAGAGGTAAGAACGGTCCACGTTAACCCTTACATACAGAAGATTGTTAGAGGTCAGAACAGTCAATGTTAACCCTTACACACAGAAGATTGTTAGTGGTAAGAACAGTCAATGTCAACCCTTACATACAGAAGATTGTTAGAGGTAAAAAAAGTCAATGTTAGCCCTGACATGTAGAAGATTGTTAGAGGTAAGAACAGTCAATGCTAACCGTTACATACAGAATATTGTTAGAGGTAAGAACAATCAATGTTAACCCTTACATACAGAAGATTGTTAGTGGTAAAAACTGTCAATGTTAACCCTTACACACAGAAGATTGTGAGAGGAAAGAACAGTCAATGTTCGCCTTTACATATAGAAGATTGTTAGCGGTAAGAACAGTCAATGTTAACCCTTACATACCGAGGATTGTTAGTGGTAAGAATAGTCAATGTTAACCCTTGCATACAGAAGATTGTTAGAGGTAAGAACAGTCAATGTTAATCCTTACATACCGAGGATTGTTAGTGGTAAGAATAGTCAATGTTAACCCTTGCATATCGAGGATTGTTAGTGGTAAGAATAGTCAATGTTAACCCTTACATACAGAAGATTGTTAGAGGTAAGATGAGTCAACGTTAACCCTTACCTACAGAAGATTGTTCGAGGTAAAAACAGTCAATGTTAACCCTTACATACAGAAGATTGTTAGAGGTAAGAACAGTCAATGTTCACCTTTACATACAGCAGATTGTTAGAGGTAAGAAGAGTCAATGTTAACCCTTACATACAGAAAATTGTTAGAGGTAAAAACAGTCAATGTTAGCCCTGACATGTAGAAGATTGTTAGAGGTAAGAACAGTCAATGTTAACCGTGACATACAGAATATTGTTAGAGGTAAGAACAATCAATGTTAACCCTTACATACAGAAGATTGTTAGTGGTAAAAACTGTCAATGTTAACCCTTACAAACAGAAGATTGTGAGAGGAAATAACAGTCAATGTTCACCTTTACATACAGAAGATTGTTAGAGGTAAGAAGAGTCAATGTTAACCCTTACATACCGAGGATTGTTAGTGGTAAGAATAGTCAATGTCAACCCTTACATACAGAAGATTGTTAGAGGTAAGAACAGTCAATGTTGACCCTTACATACCGAGGATTGTTAGTGGTAAGAATAGTCAATGTTAACCCTTACATACAGAAGATTGTTAGAGGTAAGAACAGTCAATGTTAACCCTTACATACCGAGGATTGTTAGTGGTAAGAATAGTCAATGTTAACCCTTACATATCGAGGATTGTTAGTGGTAAGAATAGTCAATGTTAACCCTTACATACAGAAGATTGTTAGAGGTAAGATGAGTCAACGTTAACCCTTACCTACAGAAGATTGTTCGAGGTAAAAA
>MJUT01044651.1:468965-487797 GCA_002080005.1 Gigantidas platifrons | reverse complement strand
TGTTTGTTTTGATGAAATGAAATACAGTTATCATGAGCAACAATATGATCATCCACAATAACAATAATTACTCTTAGTTCTAATCATAGAAATGATAAGTGATAATTGTAAATCCAACTACCATGACGGTAGTTGAATTTACAATTATCAGCACTAAAGTTGTGAGTTTGAACCCCACTTATTGCTAGGTGTACTCCATACAACTGTATGTGATAAAGTATGTCAGTGACTTGCGGCAGGTTGGTTGTTTTCTCCTGGTGCTCCACCAATAAAACTGACTGTCACGACATAACTGAAATATAGTTGAAAGTGGCGTTAAACATAATAACCCTAACCATAGAAATGACATACAACCACAAAAGTAGATGGAATTCTAGTTCCTGGTTTGTGACTTACACATCTTGTGCTGGGGTTAAAACATAGTAAATAGATTCCTAACCTCTCACTTTGATAGTATCTGTTTTAAAATTAGCAATTGTTTTGGAATACACAATTCATTTGTACGAGGTTGAGGCTCATGAATAGGTAGAAATGGGAGGAATGTGTGTATTTTATGTTTATCATACACCATTAAATCAACGAGGGAAAAAGAAGAAAAACGGTGAAATTTCATTATACATACATATTAATTAGGCTTAAACTGAAAGTAGACTGCGGTGTTACAATAATGTGTGGCATTCGTTCAATAATCATGAAGGGTATCGACTCATTCCACACAATATGGTGGGGCATTACCATCTTTGATGGTTGTTATCTATTTTGTACATCATTTTGTATTTTAGTTGTTTTCTGTTCTGTCACCAAATATGTGATTGCCTTCAGTAATATGAATTTTGATTGTTCAATGGTGACTACATATTGTGAACTTTGATGTCATTAAATAATGAAATGACTTTTTCTATTCAAACGAATTCTTCATTAATTCCAGGCAACCATCAAACGGAGCACAACAAAGTCCCTCTCTTATCTTGCCATAATATAATGTTATGTAATGTATATGAAATAAACAAGGAATAAATAACGGACAGGGTGTTAAGATTAATTAATTTTTCTTTTTGGTGAAATCATATTAATATATCCTAATGGTTATTAGAGTACCTTTATATCAAGATGAATAATTTGTATAGCAAACCTTCAAACATAAATAAAGATGACAAATACAAGTGATAATATAAGTACTGGTAATGACAGGCATATGATTAATGCTGGCTGTAAAAACGCAATGACCTTCAACATATCACAGCGACATGAGGACTGTATTTTCGGTGAGCTAGCATTACAAAAATCCAACTAAACATGTTGGTCTGGTATAAAGCTGACATCATCGTCATCTCATCGAATGTAACTTGATTTAGCTGGAAATATTGCTCATTTGGAATCACACAACAACCACTCGTTCACTAACTGACTATAATCAACCATAAGTGAAGAAAAATGAAGAAATTTTAATATTTATAATAAAAATCAGAATTAAAGTGAAAGTAGAAATCTGGTTATAAGAATGTTTATGTATTGTACATGAAATAAACAAAGAAATAACAATTAACTGCATGAGTAAAGATTAATTAATTTCTCTAAATGTGAAATCTTATTAATTCATCTTTATTTTTCATTGAATCGCATCAAAAACAAGAAGGATAACACCTATGACAAACCTGCAAACAAACAAAACAGATGACAAATGCAAATGATAACCAAAAAAGCTAAGAGGCCCTGGTTACGTCAAGACAAAATGGTGGCTACAAAAACCCATCAAAGATGTAGTCATAGCATGCATGATTGAATAATGCTAGTAGTAAACAAGTTTTATGTCATAAACATCTAGGTGTAATTTTCAATGATATCATGATATGGTCTGATCACATTGAAGACATTTGTAAAAGAAGTAACAAACGTTTAGACATAAGTCTGCTACCTAGACTATGAATCGAAACACATATATAATGTAGGTCATTTGTGCCTTCCCTTTTAGATTATGCAGACGTTATTTATGACAGTTGCAAATGTAAACTAACAATCACTAACACTAATGTTTAACATGTGTCCCAACCTTAACACGGCGACGACAAGGTAGTCATACTCGATGCTTTAAAAATAACAAATGTACAGAGTTCAACATGTGTCCCAACATTAACACGGCGACGACAAGGTAGTCATACTCGATGCTTTAAAAATAACAAATGTACAGAGTTCAACATGTGTCCCAACCTTAGCACGGCGACGACAAGGTAGTTATACTCGATGCTTTAAAAATAACAAATGTACAGAGTTCAACACGTGTCCCAACGTTAACACGGCGACGACAAGGTAGTCATACTCGATATATATATTCTTGTGAAATTACGGATGCATAATTGCACAAAATGTTACAACAATACGCACAAGCGAGAAAATGATCGCAAATCGATACATGTCCACTACGGTTTCAAATATTCAATAAGAGATAATAACGTTGATAAAATGGCCACAGCTCGGTCTTTTTTACTTTGTCAGCAACAATAAGATGCTTTGTATGTACAAGCACTTTTTATGCACTACTTTATTAAATTATTTGGCTTTCAAATCTTTCGATTTTGAGTGTACCTGATGAAGGTTATTCCAGAAACATGTCGTGCGTACTAATTTTGATATATCTACGTTTGTATTGCTACCATCTTAACCCCGGTGTCAGACTATCTTCTGGGACAATCTTTCGATTTTGAGTGTACTTGATGAAGGTTATTCCAGAAACATGTTGTGCGTACTAATTTTGATATCTACGTTTGTATTAAAATATAATCATCACGATCTCAAACAACCTTATACTTTATACTTATATTTTTACCCATCGTCGACCACCCAAGGCTGACCACACTCCGATACTATGCACTATTCACCGATGCATTAATATGATAATAGGTGTTACCTAACTTGGGAAGAAGTCCAATAATTTGCTTAAACAATATTAACTCAGATATATGAACCTATATTTTTTTTTCAAAGTAGACAGGGGGCGGATCCAGACTTTCTCAAAAGAGGAGGCAAATAGGGGGACCTAAACCCAAATTTTCCGTTTTTAAAGGTTTTTCGCCAAAACGGGAACCTGCCCCCTCCTGTAGACTGCTAGTCCGAGATAGACTGTGCACCCAGTCCGGTGTTGTATAATCCGGTATTCGACGTCTCAATTTCATAGAAAATAGTATTTCGGACAGGAGGAGGAAGAAATGAAACTCTGTTTAATGATATTGTCAATCACATGCTATATGTTTGAGCACACTGGAATTTTGAGTAATTTTTTAACATTCATAACCGTAAATTGGGTACAAGTTGGTAGGGTACGAGTTGACATGGAATCTGGAAATCGTTCCAGATTACTGCGCATCCGATTTTCTGCAGATTTAACCATGTATTGGTTTCCGGTGTGTCATTTCCGGTGCAAGGAATTTAAGCCATTAGTGATATGAATCTGGAATCAAAATATTGCTATTTCTACCATAGTTGGGACTTCGTCCCATATAAAAGAAAATTTGACGTATTCATGAATTATGGTGCGCACTATTTCCTAACCAGTCAAACTGACGAAACACTACCCAGCCGTTATCCGGGATTTACTTTATAAATACATCACAGCTTTGTGTGTTGTCTAAAAATAGTACAAGGAAAAACTTATATAGAACAACAAAAATACCGTTCTTAAATAAATGAATAGGAAGTCGAACTGAATATTACAAGTATTTTATCTGCACAACTTAATTAGATAAAATATGAGAGTAAAATGTGCACTAAATATAATCACAAACATTGATTTATTTTTCTTCTGTCGAAGTGGCAACATGATTTACATACATTGTATATATATTATTACAGACTATATATATAAAAAACACTTTTGGTTATCATTTTATTTTTTGGGTTTACCTCGTTCTTATTTCCTGGTAAAATTGCAAGAATAAACTATGTACTGTAACAAAAATCGGGTCGATACCAACAATGTAATATCACCCAGTGTATTCAATACACACAAGTTTCATGAATAAGATGCCTCGGCTAGCCCAGATATCCCGATCATTGTCAACAAATTCCTACGACAGGGTTCGGCCTGTGCTTTCGCTCCAGGACTTGTGGACACTACATGTATCCGGTATCAAACACAAGAATAAGGGTCCATACTCAGGTTCTATGTCAACCAGTTTATCGTGATTTGGTGACAAGGTATGACTGGGCTGAATGTACACGTTCAGGGTATCTTCTCACCACTGGTAAATTTGACCACAGGAGGTAGAGTATCCTTGTGATTTATTCCAAGACTAAGTCAGCTATGTGACTAGGTCTAATCGCTTCAAATGTCCTTGTTTGGTGTATGAGAGTTGAAACCACTAAGTCACTCTCGAATAACCCTATTGGATGGAGGAGTTCCACTAGTATATTGGATATCAGAGGGTATCCTCTGATTGACAAGCTAATTTAGATCTGCGAGGAAACGAGAGTTCCGGGTATCATTGTCAATCGAACGATCGCCAAGCTAATATATTTATGTAGGGAAACTAGAGTATCATATATCACCACTAGGCGAACAATCGCCAATCTAATTTATTTATGTAAGGAAACTAGAGTATCATATATCACCACTAGGCGAACAATCGCCAATCTAATTTATTCATGCAAGGAAACCAGGGTACCGAATATCACCTGTATGTTCATCTATAACAAAAGTAAATAACGGTACTTGTATTCCGGAACTATTAATCAAGACTTCTACATTTATTATATTTTATTACACAAAATTCACATATACGAATCAACAGTTAAAATATGGCAGTATTTATCTTGTTTATCCCAACCTTTAATTGATCCTTAATCAGTTTCTTCTTTGTGTCTGAGCGTATCTCGACTATAAAACTAACCACGGATGTCGACTTATGACCCAATTTCTCAAACTAGGAATCTTATCACTAATTGGACGTAATTGATCATTATCTGGTCTCTGGGTATTTATATCAAGATTGAAATCTCACAATATTCCCGACTATAAGGACTAATATTGAAATTACACAACCTAAATTATAATAGTACACTATTTGATCTCTGTTAACCTCAAGATAGAAATTTTCCCAAATCACGCGTTTCTTTATACGTAAATTTCTGGAAACTATACCACCTATATGTCGTGAACTATTCACTCATTTTCCGTGTTTATTTTTCATTCATATATTCCCCGGATTAAATGTACCCAAATCTCGCATATCATAAACGAACATAAATGGGAACCAGTTAACCCCAAACTTTCAGATACTTAGATGTTCATTTCAAACATGTCAAAAGTGAAATTTACATTGACATGTCACCGATAACAAAGAAGATTATGATGACTACAAATCTTTTTTATTTTAACAAATAATCAAGATAATTTCTCAATTAATCAAAACATGGATTGACTGGATTCGTAATAATACTGACACTCGTTTTCAAGGGAAGATGTATGCATGTCTTACCATAAAACCATATTCAGTCACAGGGATTCGGATAACTATTTCTGACAAATATCCGATCTCTGGCAATGGCAATCTCGTAGAAAATACCGCCTTTTTTCAAAATCATAATTTCGTCTGATCTTTCCCACCCAAATTATATTCTGTTCGGAACTGCCATTTGGTACACACCGTGTATCACCTTATGGTTATCATGACTGTCATGTTGACTTCCGGGCAGGGATCTCGGCCGTTTGGTCAAATCGGGTCAAGAAATGTTTAAAAACAGCATAAAAAACAAAAATCAGTAGCAAAGGCATGTAAATATGTAAAATTTATTCAATTCCTGACATTTTAATAGCCAATGACCGATATTTTTGGGCAAAGATCAGACGAAATTATGATTTTGAAAAAAGGCGGTATGCAACTCGATGTTTCTCTTTTGGTATTTTCTACGAGATTGCCATTGCCAGAGATCGGATATTTGTCAGAAATAGTTATCCGTGTCCCTGTGATTCAGCGTCTGTTTCTAGAATATTCCTAACAACACTCACGATTTTAAGCTTAAATTAAATTTAACGAATTAAAATACCGAACCGCGCGTCGTCCATCTCCGACTGAATTTAACCAAAAAATTACACGAAATTTTAAACCATGAAGAAAAATGTTTCTGAACTCCTACCACAGATGTTTCACTTTCAGTTCCCCAGTCTAGAATGAAAATCTATCAGCAGACCAGCACGAGCTAACCGGGAGGGCGCGAAATATTCCAATCTCTCTAGACTTTCCCATTTAAATTATTGAACTAAAGAAATCCCCTTCATTTGATTGGTTGACATGGCTAAATAAATATTTCCGAATATACTAGGGGTTCTCGACGGGTTGTTTTAAATGTAACGTCTCGGAAATCAAGAGGCCAAGTAGGGCAAGATTAAAAAAAGTAAAGAAACAGCGTAAATAGTAAAGAGCTGACCCCATAAACGTTACAATACTATAAGCATTACTTATAGTTGTTTATGTAGATACTGAGTTTCTCTTTGTATTGAAAAAAAGAACTGATTTGAAGTAATTGTACATGAGACCAAACCTCATCAAATACAAGACAATACAATTTTAAGCAAAGGAACAGCCCTTTCATTGTTGTTCTTTACCTTGAATGTTGCTGTAAGATCTTCAACAATGAGTAAAACAATCAAACCCAAGATGGCCCCTAGCGTTGTCATGAGCGGTAGTATTTGCCATTTATTGATAACTACTACATATGAAAAAAACATGACCGATTTGGCCACATATGGGGGAGTATATCAATAAATCATAAACTTATTAGGGGTAAATCAATCTTACAAACACTGTTATCCATTGCATGACAATTAATACAGAACACAAGGCAAACATTTAGACAACCACAGGGCAGTATAGAGATATTTGTAAGAAAATTTGACAAATTAAATCTGTTTAAATTGTACAATATTTAATAGGGAAATATGATCCAGAAACAGTGAAATGAGTTCATTTCCTACGGTGAAAATAAAGATAAAGTATCAACTCCCTCAGGCAAAGTTGATAGTAGTGTTCCCAATATTTTCTATTTGTTTGGCTTTCCAACGTGTTGGTCACTAGCGTATCTGATGAAGGTCAATCCAGAAAAGTGCTTTATACGCACATTCCTATCTGTTATTGTTAATAGCTGCTCACTCAATTTTATTTTATTAGTTTCGTTTTAATGTGTTCCTAGCAGAATTATGTGCTAACTTGATCTGTTGGATGTATGTCTACAGCAACAAAAACTATATAATAAGCATACATTCTTTAATTTGAAAAAGAAAATACATGTATACACATGACTTTTGTCATTAAACATCCGTAATAAGAAAATTGTTCCCTTCATATTAAAGAAATCGAAATAACATATAACACCCAGACACCCAAACCAGTCACCCTGGTACCCCAACCAGTCACCCTGATATCTCCACCAGTCACCCTGATACACCAACCAGTCACCCTGATACTCCAACCAGTCACCCTGATACATCAACCAGTCACCCAGACACCCCAACCAGTCACCCTAATACCCCAACTAGTCACCCAGACATCCCAATCAGTCATGCTGATACCCCAACCAGTCATCCTGATACCCCAACCAGTCATCATGATACACCCTGATACACCAACCAGTCACCCAGACATCCCAACCAGTCACGCTGATACCCCAACCTGTCACCCTGATACCCCAACCAGTCACCTTGATACCCCAACCAGTCACCCTGATACCCCAACCAGTCACCCAGATACCCCAACCAGTCACCTTGATACCCAACCAATCACCCTGATACTCCAACCAATCACCCTGATACCCCAACCAGTCACCCAGATACCCCAACCAGTCAACTTGATATCCAACCAGTCACCCTGATACTCCAACCAGTCACCCAGATACCCAACCAGTCACCCAGATACCCCATCCAGTCACCTTGATATCCAACCAGTCACCCTGATACTCCAACCAGTCACCCAGACACCCAACCAGGCATCCTGATACCCCAACCAGTCATCCCGATATCCCACCAGTCACCCAGATACCCCAACCAGTCACCTTGATACCCATCCAGCCACCCTGATACTCCAACCAGTCACCCTGATACCCCAACCAGTCACCCAGATACCCCAACCAGTCACCTTGATTTCCAACCAGTCACCCTGATACTCCAACCAGTCACCCAGATACCCAACCAGTCATCCTGATACCCCAACCAGTCATCCCGATATCCCCACCGGTCACCCTGATACACCAACCAGTCATCCTGATACCCCAACCAGTCACCCTGATACCCCAACCAGTCATCCTGATATCCCCACCAGTCATCCTGATACCCCAACCAGTCACCCTGATACCCCAACCAATCACCCTGATACCCCAACCAGTCACCCTGATACCACTACTGGTCAAACTGATAATATATGTATGCATCGATCCAAACATGTACATAACGAAATATTTAAAATTAATCCTTCGTACAGTTAACATTACAAAACCAAAATAACAATAGTAATGATAACATAAATGTGCAGTAGGAATACAAAAGAAGTTTCAGTAAGGAATTGCAAGTCACAATGTTTGTTCAATTAATGTATCAATTCAAAATTTAAATTTGGTGTTTCCATAATATAATCACCAAATATTTGTACATTGTTATAATTACACTGTTTCGAAGATAGAGTTGACATTTCAACATTCAGTTTATCACGACTGTCTTGATAGAGCTCTATAAAACAACAGGTATGGCTGTCCTTCTATATCCTTTAAACTCTGTGTGGAAACCTGTTTCACCTGAAAGAATGGAATGATGGTAAATAAAAATGTTATACACATGAATAACTACATATTCTTATCTTTTGACATGGTAACTTATAGTTAACGAAAAGCATCCTATGCATTTTTAATGTCCTGTGTAAACATCAAGGTACTTGATTGTTATCTGATAACAGGTGAGCATTTATAAGGTACATGCATATTATGCCAAAACAAATTATATTGGATTATTAGAAATGAAACTTCTTTTTGTGGACACTTTAATAGTCCATAGGAACTAGGAAGACATGTGGCCTACTATTAAGCTCAGCATTCTAACCATTTCACCTCAAAGGTGGTATAAAGGGGAACTTTTCTACTTGGACAACTGAGTATTCCGCCATCTTGTCCAATCTCACATAATATTTATCCAATGACCTAAGATATCTGACCCCTGTCTAATCTGACATATTTTTGTGGTCTCATGTTATGGTCCCATTATGTGTTGGAATACAGGCTCCTCCATATAAAGTTAATGGGAGCAGTTGCATAAATATTTGTACATACCTTGGAGTCATCAAAAAGATACCACCGTGTTCCAAATTGTACAAAGGCATAGTAGTGTCCATTTGTTAGGGTATTTCCTTTATGGACTATGACTCCAAACAGCATTGCGTTATCTTCAAGAACCTTTTAAATAAACTATCGTATAAGTAAAAAAATATATATATATGCAATCATGCTTTCATTTGTACTCATCTTTTTCAGTAATGAAGCATCTTTGTTTCAAAAAGTGTTGGTGCGAATTATATTGTGTATGTTCAAATTAATGTTCATTTGAGCACTTTATAAAAGAAAATGATAAAATAATACAACCATTTACTTATGTCTGTACATTGATAAAAATCAATATTTTCCAGATTTCAAAGTATTAATTAAATGAATCCTGTATTGCGTAAAGAGAAACAGGTACTTGGTCAAGTACCGAGGCTTGAATTTGCATCCCTAAAAAACAAATGGTCTCATTCACACATACACAGGATAGGGTTTACTTTCACAGCATTTCTAATTATCTCTATGTTCATTAAATAGCTTCCTCTGCAATGCAATTCAGGTATCCATACCATAATTGACCACATGATCACTCAAAAGACCAGGATGTAAGCATGAACTCTGTAAATATCGTTACTTTTCGGCAAGCATCGGAAAAGGTGACTAATTTGTATATAGCAACAGAAAATTTGTCATGAAATGTAGAAAACTAATTTTTCAGATTCCCTCAATATCACCATAAACTATTATGGTCTGGATACCTTAATCACTGGTATGACATCCCGATGTGATTGTGCATGAAAACTAAATCTTAATTTAAATATAAATTTGACCAAGTGACAACCTACCTTATGTTCTTCAACATATGTCCTTAAAGAGATGTCGAAATGAAGATCTACCCTCGTCATAATTTTTCGTCCATCTCCACCAAATCTGTGCGTATCAAGATAACGAAATAAGAATATCTTTCACAAAATTAGTTAATCACTACTGAACTTCATAGTATTTTAAATTTGGAAGCAATAATTCTTAGAATTTACATGCAGGGATGATTAAACTTTCGCTGCAAAAATAATTGGAAGCAATAACACATCAGAAAAATAGCACAATCTCTATAAAAGGAGTATTTTTTCACCTGTAGACATTTTATTCAGCAATTTTTGGTATGGTTGTGACTCTTATCAGAAAAAAGTAGTTTATTTTTTGTTCAAGTATCATATATATATATATCCCTCTCAGTTTTCTTTTTTTTTCTTTGTTTTTTTTTGTCCTTTATTTTTTTTCAGCAGCAAAATTTAGGGTTTTGTTTTAAGAAAATTGATTAAATGTTTAGCATTGTTGCAATTAAGATTATCTTCTAATATTTGCCAATATTTTCCTACATTCACCTTTGTAATTGAACAACTATATTCTTTGGTATTTCTTTCAGTGTGGTTTTTTTGACTGCCCAGGTTTTCTTCTTGCAGCTGGAAAATAGAATGATACACCCTTTATACTGCAAGGTTTGCCATGTAAGACGTGTCGACACGCCTATGCAGCAGATGGCATGAATTCAGCAAACAGGAAGTAAACATGCAACGAATCTGAAAATGTGTCACAAGTTACAATCTACCTAGCTCAAGCTTATTACATGTATCAAATATCAAGACCCTGTGATTGGTAATTGTTGAGAAAAGTGTGATGAAAATTTTGTATTATATGAATTACACTGAAAGATCATGTATTCGGCAAACATGAAGTGAATACACAACGGGTCTGAAAATGTGTCACATAGTACAATCTACCTAACCAAAGCTCATCACCAAATATCAAGAAGCCGTCGCCGGTAAGATGGCATTTCCGACCGTCAAATCCGCAATTGACGCCAGCAACTCTTCAAATACAATACAGTTATCTCATAAATATCAGAAAGCTGTGATATGGAGTTGCTAAGAGAAATGTGATGAAAATTTCCTGACGACGATGCAAGACAGATAGTGATCCCTATGTGTTGACCTTGCTATGCGCAAAATGTGCAGTTACATAATCGATGATCTGTTAGTTCATGATATTTGATGACATTTATTTTATTTAGTTTCATGGTAAAATCTTGGTAGGTTATTTCCTATACGACACTTACATGTCTTCCTTCAAACTTAATTTGATTATTTTTGGTTCGTTCTGCAAATTACTTACAAATCACATCTCCATTCTATTTCCTCATCTTTGAAATATCCTTCAATAGCTTGCGTAATATTCTGATGCTAGATGGTAAAAGAAAAAAAATACTTCTAATTTAAAATAACACATGTATTAATTTAAACATTCAAACAATCAGGTTCAACAAATAAAATTACTACATTTCAAGGGCAGTTATTCAACACTAAATGAAACAGATCCATCAGGTATTGAATTTTCAAAGCAAAATTACTTTACAAGAATAGGTATACTAAAGGACATACTGCATCCATCATAAATTTGGGTACGATGAAGGGAAACCAATATGCACATTTAATTTCAAATGTAAACAGATTAAACATTGTTTTTTTTTTATTAATTTGTACCTTACCTTTTCAATGGAGACACTTATTGAAGAAAAAACGTCAATTCTTGAAGATTTGGCTTGACAACCTTTGCATATAACTAAAACAAATGAAAGAACTGTAAGTCTAAGCTTACAAATACCCCAACTCATTGATATGTAGCTACATCCTACATTATATATCATCATATCCCAAACTACAACCCAGCATGTTCATGCTACACACCAAATATTTAATAACTGATTGCATGTCAAAGTTGATAAAAATATTTTGAAAAAGTAACACGACATCGTTAAACAGGAAGTGGGCAAGCCACAGGTACCAAATGCAATCCCACATTATAACTTGTCATGATTATGGTTCAAACCTATATTTCTTTTCTATGAAGAAATAGTCCTTCCCTTCTCATATGCACCTTTTACAGAAATTTCACAGCTTTAAACAAAGAATAATTTGTGAAGAAGTGCTTAGTCAATAATTTTTCATACCAAGCCAACATTGTTCTGGGTGGTCTTTAAATGACATGTTTCAATTTTCGTAGGACTTAATTCCCCTAGTTAGACATCGTTTATAAATGTAGCAATAATAGGATAACACATTTGTTTTTATTTGTTTTCTTTTTTATTTTACAAATCACATCAGTAACAAAAACTCTTTCGGAATTAATTTACACAAAATTAATGTTTATTCATGTAAAACTGTATTCCCACAGAAATTCTATATACTTACCTACGCTTTTCTCTTGTCCATAAAATACTCTTTTTTCATTACATATATCTTCAGACCTAAAAGGAATTAAGGAATTTATTTACTTCATTTAGAAAGCTACCATGTTTGAAAGCTAAAGACATGCTTATACGTCTACAGATTAAAATACACCACCCTGTGCACTTTAGTTGAAATTCAAGGACATGTTTAGAAGAAATTATGATAATAGACTGTTGTGACAGACATGCACTGAATTCATAGAACTAGTATTGGATAAAATTAATGTATTTTTCTGAGTAGAATATGTTTGGACTCTGGATACCAATCCTGATTATGGTCCCACAAGGTTTAATCATAAAAGAGAAATCAATAGTATTACAAATGTTACTGTGCATGCTATAGTAAAGTTGATTATTAAGTTATCACAAAATAACTAAAACCGCCATATGTTAATATTCATATCTGCAGTTTTCCAATTCCACACTGCATTCTACTAAACAGATGGTATTTGAGATTAAGCTTACTTACCCAAAGCATTTCTGTTGTATCTCTTCCATCATCACATGTAATAACTCATGGGCATCCTGCTGCTGTCCTACTTTATAGTTCTTCCAAAAACCTTAAAAAAACTCGAACAGATTGTAATTTGGATCAGTGCAAAGTTCCTCATAAAGATAAACAAAAATTTCTCTGCATCCTGTAAAGATATCGAACGACTTGTAAATTTCCCAAATATTCTACTTTGATTGATTACTAAAGATTCGTTCAAGAGTAAGAATTCTGTAGAATGAAATAAAAAAAAATGTGAAAAAGGACAACCTCATATACTTAATTGAAGCCACAAATTATGTTGCATAACCTGAAGTAAAATAAAGTTTGAAAGTTGCTGTATGTAATATACTCGATCCTTATGTAATAATAATCCTGTGTGGAAACATAAATAAATAAGTTCTGTTCATATACTTGTCATTTTCCTGCACAGAGGTTCCGCATTATTAGGGATATCTGTCATGAAATCCCTGAAGCAGCAGGTGAAGCATGTCTGATTCCCTGAAAGAAAAACAAACTAAGCAGCAGCAATTTGTGATCATATAACTGCATTAAAATAAGCACAGAACACCAAGGCATATATTCAAAAAAAAAGTCCAATAAAACTGACATAACATGAAAAAGCTCGAAAATATATGATTTTAAGTAGGTAGAATGAGGTTAATGGAAATGACACAAAATCATAAACTTTTCCAGGAAACACCCAAGAGTAAATGAAACACCACTTTTATTGTTTTTCTACATCTTCAAACCCACTGTAAGTTCTTCAGCAAGTAGTCAAAATCCTATTCCTACTTCAAGATGGTTCCAAGTCTTAATTGACACAGTTTTCTTTGAATTTATTGATAAATACTAGTCTGATATATATTCATACATCTTATCAATTTTGCCCTAAATGTAGGAGTCTATATTGATTAATGGTGAACACAAATTCTTACAAATGCTTCTTAAAACAAAACTGTTTACTGATTGCCGCTTTGTTGGAGAAAAACTTAGAGCAGATATATATACCTGTACATGGTGTGTGATACTGAAGTATCCTGTTGATGTCTGTTACACGCAGGCACTGGAGGAGTGCATTTGCAAAGCATAAATTTTTGCCACTAGGGTTCACCAGCCCACCTCTTTGACAACAATCTGCAAAAGTGTATGTCAATCAAAAAATGGTATTTTTCCGTATAACCTATCTGGCTAAGAAAATGAAAAATACCAATAAACATGTTTAAATAATCTAACAGCATTGATCTGAGTGATATTCGACCAAAAAATGCATTAAACATAAAAGCAATTGTACTATTTGGAAAAGATTTCATGAAAGTTTCACTAAAATCCATCGACTCCTTCAAAGTGCATTTGCAGATGTGTTAAGTAATACAATGCAAGACAACAGATTAAATGGCCTAGCTCTTCTATAGTATTAACAATAAAGTATAATTGTTGGGTTATAACTGGTATTATACATTACATAATTTTGCAGGTAAAATGAACAAGGTGTTCCATTTACAATCTCTGAACGATAATTTTACTAGTTTTTTTCAGCACTGGACACTCCAGAAAAAAAGATGAAATGTAAACCTTACATCTATTCATTATTCGTCCAGAATCTGATTGGTCCCGTGACGTTTGGAAGACGGGAATTATTTGCAGTTGCATTACTATGTTCTGGACCTGATAACCGATATCTGATACAATGTACATTGTATTTGCACAGTAAACGAACAATCATTATTTTATAGTACATGTATGTTATTTTATTTTTGTGACCTACTGACCAATCGTACATTTTGAGTAATATTGTGTTGCTATAACAACTTCTAAATGTCGGATCGGTATTTCTGAACCACATGTAATAGTTTCAGTTGACTCACTCAGACATATATGATCTTAGACGATTTTAGCTATCCTGTTTAGGCCATTTGGTTTCATTGCTCCCAAAACTTTAAATAAATTATTTGGCTTTCCAATCTTTCGATGTTGAGCGTACCTAATGAAAGTTATTTCAGTAACGCGTCGTGCTCATTGAATTTGATATCTACGTTTTTATGACAAGTGATATGCATTAAGATATGATATGTTGTGATATAAATACTAGCGCATACGTCTTTCCTCTGGTTCCGTTATCGCCTGCATATTACTATATATATAGCTAGCTGCAACAGAATCAAAGTGAACGTAAAAAAAGCAGTTGAAGGGAAATGTACATGAATTTAAAGTTCTCCCTCAGGCATAGGTGACGTTAGCCGAGTTTGGCTATCCTGTTTAGACCCTTTGGTTTTATTGCTCCCAAAACTTTCAATTTCGAGCGTACCTGATGGTTACTCCAGAAACGCATCGTGCACACTAGATTTGATATCTATGTTTATAATAGACCAAATAACACCAGTGAGACATAAATCTCATCAGCACCTGCTTGTTGATTACATATCTCTCAGTTGTTACAATATTCCAGAGTTTGTGATTCCTAACATGATTTGCTTCATAGAGATTTGCTGCTTACAAGGAAGCTACTGAAATATGGATTCCCAGTGGTTAAGTTGGTGTAATCACTTCGAAAGTTTTACGGTGTTTTTTTTTACAGTGTGACATTGTACTGAATTTGCTTTTATTACATAACGCTGCGTGCTTTCATGTAGCATAGAGACAACATATACCAAGTTTACTGCTGAACCTGACTGGAGATAGAACCCAGGATGTACCGAACTCCGGACAATACTTGTAATTATACCCCGAGGCGGTTTCTATTCAGTCAATATTTTATGGTTTTGTATAAAATAACAACTACCATCGTCTATAGTTATTTACATACTCTACTCACCTATGCTTTCAATCAAGTCTTCCATAGTAAAGTTACTATGACCTTAAAAAAAGAAGAAAACTCTACATTGACATATATAGTCATATAACTTTTTGTTATGGAAAACTTCAAATAAATAATTATGTTGTATATAGATTGATGAAAATAATTCTTAATGAGTTTGGTTGTTATTTTGTATTACATTTTATTGTACATATTGTATATGTTGTATGGAATCTGCTCAACAAAATTGTTGAACGTGTGCTTAGTATACATTTTGTATCTATTAAATATAATAAAAAAGAAAATGTATTTTCACTCCCATATTGTTATTCTGTAAAATAGTTCGTATATTATTAAGAAAGGATATAGATGTAAATGAAGACCCAACATTACACTTAGATATACAGCTATGCACTCAGGTGCTCCGGGAGGGTCAATATTTCCTGTTCAACATGTGACACTTATCGTGTTACTGCTAAGAAGAGCTTGAAGATGCCTAAGGAGTAATCAGAATCCGTAAATCGGTGAAGGAAAGACAACACAATGGCCAAAAGGAAAAGTAAAAAAGGACAAACAACGATCTACAAAACATACACATACAACTATAGATCGAGTAACACGAACCCCACTAAAACCGGGGGGACTCAAGTGCACTGGAAGGGTAAGCAATTCATGTTCCACTAGTGGCACTCGTCGTGTTAATCTAGTTACAAATCCGGCGTTAAACGACACGAACATCATATGATATAGAAATCGTGTTGGACACCTGTATACGTTAATAAATACAAATAACAAATAAAAATGAACTCCTTACAAAAGAAATGGAGTCAGGACGAATCGAACATCGTTTTTAGTGCGGAAATCGCAGCGGACATCACAACACAATGTATTGAATGACCTTGTGAAAACAATATCAATGCTGCTTGATTCGACTTCGTTGGAATTGAGCACCATACAATGCTCATAAACAGTTTCAGTCAGCAAAATTATATCATGTCTATATTCAGTAATTAAATGGTAAATGTGCATACATGTATATGTTAATCATCCAGAAAAAATAAGCACAGTCAAACCTGATTCTTATTCTTAGCAATAACTTGTATCATATGTGATTTTAATTTTAATTTCCCATCACTGTGCATTTAATATAAATTAAACCTGTAATATGTGATCACTTGTATTATGTGGCCCTATTTCAATGTTTGGTAGTTTTGAAGGTCACAATACACAGGTCTGACTGTAAATGTCATTATTTAAGTTGTTCTGATTTAATTTGGAGTCAGTATGGATGTGACTGCACATGTCCGATTTACTGTTGTGGTCACCTCGAGTACGGCAGATCGTGAATATGATGTCAAGGAACTTGTCATTTCGATGACACAGCTGGCAAATTTCTGACTCACTCACTCACTCACTCACTCACTCACTCACTCACTCACTCACTCACTCACTCACTCACTCACCCATAACCACGCACGCACCCACCACGAATGCTGTGAGTTCGGATTTCGCTCAGGCAAGGTCTGCTCGATACATCTTTATGTTATAAAGTTTGTCAGTGACTTTCGGCAGATCGGTGGTTCTCTCCGGTTTCCTCCACCAATAAATCTGACCGCCATGATATACTAGTAACTGAAGCTGGCGTTAAACACCATAACCATAACCCTAATCCTAATTTCTGAATGTAAGGTGTACAATCGTTTGGGTTTATTTGTTCAACAATTTTATGTTGGAGCATTTTGTTTTTGTAAATGGATCAAAATGTGTGACAATACCTTCATTCTGAGTGAAGTGTCGCATTGCTGTTTTAATTTCTTCTGTTTGAAAAGATAAATCTGCTAACTGCTGCACAAATGGGTGGTTAGCTAATATCCCTGAAATTGAATTTAAAAACATACAATAGTTCTCGAAGGCTGCAGTATTAATTCTGACAAAAATGAATGAAGCTCAACTTCAGAAGTTGTGTTTTATTTTAATTTATCTTGAAATGCAAAGATGGATTGACAAAAGTATTGTACTATTCTATATTCGTTACCTAAGAGGTTAAATTGATTATAACCTATCGTTATTTGACTAATTGAGTGCAAAATCAGCAATTTGTCAGCCATATCATGACCAGAACAAGCTAATTGTCAATGAGATGATGTTGAGGTCCAATCTGTAGAAGACCAACATGCTTGGTTGGATTTTTATAGTGCTAATTCACTGAAAGAACAGTCTGTGGATAGACATGTCGCCCCACTCGAACACATTATTCTGATTCTGAGCCAACCAGTCTTTGCTCTTTCTCCTTAGTGCTACGTACCGGAGAAGCAACAAATACCAATTTCATTGTCTTTGATTTGACCCGATCGGGCTCGAACCCATGATCTATTGCACTCGAAGGGGATCACACTAACCATTACACCACCGATGCGGTTCTGTTTATTTGAAAACCGTATCATCTTGTCTACATTACAAAGCCAGACCATTCTTATGTCCATAGACTCGCATGTGTTTCATTGATGTAAGATTTTGCAGTTATTGTCCCTTAGTCCATAAAAATAGCATTTCACTAAGAGGGGAGGTCTGAACCGATAAAACAAGTTTAATCCCATTATATTTTATTTCTGTTCCAAGTCAGGAAAGTGAGCAGTCATGTATTTGTGGGTTAAGGGTATCGTTATCAAGCCAGTAAAGTGAGCAGTCATGTATTTGTGGGTTATGGGTATCGTTACCAAGCCAGGAAAGTGAGCAGTCATGTATTTGTGGGTTAAGGGTATCGTTATCAAGCCAGGAAAGTGAGCAGTCATGTATTTGTGGGTTATGGGTATCGTTACCAAGCCAGGAAAGTGAGCAGTCATGTATTTGTGGGTTATGGGTATCGTTACCAAGCCAGGAAAGTGAGCAGTCATGTATTTGTGGGTTATGGGTATCGTTACCAAGCCAGGAAAGTCAGCAGTCATGTATTTGTGGGTTATGGGTATCG
>MJUT01044651.1:390503-420329 GCA_002080005.1 Gigantidas platifrons | reverse complement strand
TGGGCAGAATTTAAGTTGGTATGCACATTTTTCACACGTCACACGATGTCCACAGTTTGGAAATAACATCGATATTTCATTGGTTTTACATCGTACACATAAGATACTTTCTTTTAGCTGTTTGTTGATTTCTCTCAGTTTCTGGGGATCTAAAATAAAAGAAACAGCACATTATTGAAACAACTATCAAATGTTAAAACAGACATAGAAACAAATTGGTTGAAATAAAACAAAACTGAACACCGAGAACACGTCAAAAGGCAAAACATTGTTCACGAACTTAATTAGAAAGGTGATGGGATAAAACTAGATGTATTGATATAAACAATCCTATTAAAACTACAGTCAAGTAATCTAAGATCAAACGAAACATTTTCTTGTCTACATTTTGTACATTATTCACTGAATGAATCGCAATGTTGTAGTGTAAATATAACATTATTAGATCTTTATCAACGTTACATCTACATACATATATATTCTAGTGAAATAACTGCACAAAATGTGGCCAAATACGCACGAGCGAGATAATTATCGCAATGATGCATGTCCACTAAGGTTTAAAGGAATACTCCAGTCAGTTGAAATGTTGTTTTAATTCAATTCATTATAACTTTTTATTCATACGTAACTTATTATTTTTAAAAAAGCACCTTTATGAACATTAATATACCCAATTAAAAATGTGAATATTTGGAATTTCCTGTCGTAGTGTAAGCGGCCATGACACCTATTCATGTGACGTCAGAGGTCCGGATCATGTTAGTTGAATAAATAACATGTATCTGATTCTTCCCAATATCGTGCCCGTTTGGTTATGTTTTAATATAAGATCAACTGCAATACAATGTTCATAATCGTATATCGTTCTAATTTTTTTTCTTAATATTCCCATCCAATGTTACATTTTCATAAAGCAAAGGAGTTTATTTGTATCGGAAGGGGGAGGGTCTACGTATAATTTCATTCAGAGAATTTCATGTTTTACGTGATTGGCTGTATAGTTTAAATAACTGTCAGTTTTAACTCATTTTATGCATACACATGCTTTTTTTTCTTTTTTGTCCCCAATGTTGTCGTACTTTCCCGTGTTTTTCGAGGTCACTGGTCGATGTGTTGACAAGGGTAATTACGCAAAAAAAAGTCTTCTCACATATTCCCTTCTAATTTCGTTAGTGCAATAAAATGCTTAACATAAAGTCATAATGATTTTGTAAATATCAAAAGATAAATATACGACGTTATTTTACGAATTACATAATTTTCAATGATAAAATTGCAACTGATCAATGCTGATATAATATACGATACCGACACTAATACGTCACGGCTCTTTCGGAAGATCGTTAATTGCAGGTATAATCCGAGAATGTATTATGTCCCTTGTCTCCTCACATTGTAGAGTGTTGAAAAATGGCGACCCGCATTGTTTGGTGCAACAGGCAACTTCAATCGCCAAATTCTACCTTACGGTATATTATTTTTAACAGTCATTAACACAAATGTCTTTTAGTTAATGTCATTTAAATATTCACGCTAACTTGTTAAGACCATGGAGTTTTCCTTGAAAATATTAAATAAGAAATAATAAAGTTGATAAAATGAATGTATTCAAAATGGCCACAGATCGGTCCTTTTTACTTTGTCAGCAACAATAAGATGCTTTGTATGTACAAGCACTTTTTATGCACTACTTTATTAAATTATTTGGCTTTCAAATCTTTCGATTTTGAGCGTACCTGATGAAGGTTATTCCAGAAACGTGTCGTGCGTACTAATTTTGATATATCTACGTTTGTATTGCTACCATATTAACCCTGGTGTCAGACTGTCTTCTGGAACAATCTTTCGATTTTGAGTGTACTTGATGAAGGTTATTCCAGAAACGTGTCGTGCGTACTAATTTTGATATATCTACGTTTATATTGCTACCATCTTAACCCTGGTGTCAGACTGTCTTCTGGAACAATCTTTCGATTTTGAGCATACTTGATGAAGGTTATTCCAGAAACGTGTCGTGTGCACTACATTAGATATCTACGTTTGTATTAAAATATAATCGTCACGATCTCAAACAACCTTATAATTACCCATCGTCGACCACCCATGGCTGACCACACTCCGATACTATGCACTATTCACCGGTGCATCATAAAAGAAAATTTGACGTATCCGTGAATTATTCGTCTGAAATCTGATTGGTCCCGTGACGTATGGAAGACTGGAATTATTTGCAGTTGCATTACTATGTTCTGGACCTGATAACCGATATCTGATACAATGTACATTGTATTTGCACAGTAAACGAACAATCATTGTTTTATAGTGCATGTATGTTATTTTATTTTTGTGACCTACTGACCAATCGTACATTTTGAGTAATAACAACTTCTAAATGTCGGATCGGTATTTCTGAACCACATGTAATTGTTTCAGTTGACTCACTCAGACATATATGATCTTAGACGACTTTAGCTATCCTGTTTAGGCCATTTGGTTTCATTGCTCCCAAAACTTCAATTTATTTGGCTTTCCAATCTTTCGATTTTGAGCGTACCTAATGAAAGTTATTTCAGTAACGCGTCGTGCACATTGCATTTGATATCTACGTTTTTATCACAACTGATATGCAATAAAATATGATATGTTGTTTTATAATTACTAGCACATACTTCTTTCCTCTGGTTCCGTTATCGCCTGCATATTACTAGCTGAAACAGAATCAAAGTGAACTTTAAGAAGCAGTTGAAGGAAAATGTACATGAATTTAAAGTTCACCTTCAGGCATAAGTGACGTTAGCCGAGTTTGGCTATCATGTTTAGACCCTTTGGTTTTATAGGTCCCAAAACTTGTAATTATTTGGATTTGCAATCTTTGGAAATTCGAGCGTACCTGATGGTTACTACAGAAACGCATCGTGCGCACTAAATGTGATATCTATGTTTATAGTAGACCACATAACACCAGTGAGACATAACTCTCATCAGCACCTGCTTGTTGATTATACATCTCCCAGTTGATACAATATTTCAGAGTTTGTGATTGTTATCATGCATTGCTTCACAGAGGCTTGCCGCTTACAAGGAATCTACTGAAATAAGGATTCCCAATGGTTAAGTTGAAGTAACCAACTCGAAAGTTTTACCCTCCTTTTTTACAGTGTGACATTGTACTGACTGTGCTTTTATTGGATAAAGCTGTGCGTTTTCATGTAGCATAGAAGCAGCATCTACCAAGTTTACTGCTGAACCCGACAGTGGATAGAACGCAGGATGTACCGAACTCCTGACAATGCTGGTAATACAACCGAGACGGTTTGTATTCAGTCAATATTTTGTGGTTTGGTAAATTAGCACAAGTAGCATCATCTATAATTATTTACACAGAGTCGACTCAGCACCTTCTTCTTGATTATATATCTCCCAGTTGATACAATATTTCAGAGTTTGTGATTCTTATCATGCCTTGCTTCATAGAGGCTTGTCGCTTACTGAAATAAGGGTTCCCAATGGTTAAGTTGAAGTAACCAATTCGAAAGTTTTACCGTCCTTTTTTTACAGTGTGATATTGTACTGACTTCGCTTTTATTGCATAGCGCTGCGTGCTTTCATGTAGCATAGAAGCAACATATACCAAGCTTACTGCTGAACCTGACTTAGGATAGAACGCAGGATGTACCGAACTCCTGACAATGCTGGTAATACAACCGAGACGGTTTGCATTCAGTCAATATTTTGTGGTTTGGTAAATCAGCACAAGTAGCATCATCTATGATTATTTACACAGAGTCGACTACAAACCATTATACAATCGAGGTGGTTTCTATTCAGTCAGTATTTTATGGCTTTGTATAAAATAACAACTACCATCGTCTATAATTATTTACATAGAGTCGCCTACAAACCATTATACAATCGAGGTGGTTTCTATTCAGTCAGTATTTTATGGCTTTGTATAAATAACAACTACCATCGTCTATAATTATTTACATAGAGTCGACTACAAACCATTATACAACCGAGACGGTTTCTATTCAGTCAATATTTTATGGCTTTGTATAAAATAACAACTACCATCGTCTATAATTATTTACATAGAATCGACTACAAACCATTATACAACCGAGACGGTTTCTATTCAGTCAATATTTTATGGCTTTGTATAAAATAACAACTACCATCGTCTATAATTATTTACATGCGCTGCTCACCTGAAAACGCACCATGTAATTGGCCATTTTTTTCTACTATGATTTCAATCAAGTCTTCCATAGCAAAGTTACTATGACCTTAAAAAAGAAGAAAAATCTGCATTGACACGTACAATCATATAACCTTTTGCTATGGAAAACTTCAAATAAATAATTATGTTGTATATAGATTGATGAAAATAATTCTTAATGAGTTTGGTTGTTATTTTGTATTACGTTTTAT
Organism: Gigantidas platifrons; assembly: GCA_002080005.1. Classification (NCBI taxonomy): domain Eukaryota; kingdom Metazoa; phylum Mollusca; class Bivalvia; order Mytilida; family Modiolidae; genus Gigantidas; species Gigantidas platifrons. Next base: position 415,895 of record MJUT01044651.1, on the reverse strand, counting down.
TGTACATATTGTATCTATTGTATTGAATCTGCTATACAAAATTGTTGAACGTGTGCTTAGTATACATTTTGTATCCATTAAATATAATAAAAAAAGAAAACGTATTTTCACTCCCATATTGTTATTCTGTAAAATCGTTGAATTGGTATATTATTAATAAAAGATATAGATGTAAATGAACACTTAACATTACACTTAGATATACAGATATGCACTCAGGTGCTCCGGAAGTGTCAACAGTTTCTGTTCAACATGTGACACTTATCGTGTTACTGCTAAGAAGAGTTCGAAGATGCGTAAGAGGTAATCAGAATCCGTAAATCGATGAAGGAAAGACAGCAAAATGGCCAAAAAGAAAAGGGACAAAAGGACAAACAACGATCTACAAAGCATACACACAAAACTAAAGATCGAGTAACACAAACCCCACTAAAACCGGGGGGACTCAAGTGCACCGGAAAGGTAAGGAATTAATGTTCCACTAGTGGCACCCGTCGTGTTAATCCAGTTACAAACCCGCTGTTAAATGACACGAACATCATCTGACATGGAAACCGTGTTGGACACCAGTATACGTTAATAAATACAAATAACAGAAATAAAACATGAATCCCTTACAAAGACATGGAGTCAAGACGAATCGAACATCGTTTTTAGCGCGGAAATCGTAGCGGACATCACAACACAATGTATTGATTGACCTTGTGAAAACAATATCAATGCCGATTGATTCGACTTCGTTGGAATTGAGCACCATACAATGCTCACAAACAGTTTCAGGCAGCACAATTATATCATGTCTATATTCAGTTAATAAATGGTAAATGTGTAAAGTATGCATAAATGTTTATGTTAATGACCCAGAAAAAAATAAGTACAGTCAAACATGCTTCTTATTATTAAGCAATAACGTGTATCATGTGTGGGTTAATTTTAATTTCCCATCATTGTGCATTTAATATCAATTAATAAGTGTAATAAGTGATCACCTGTCTTATGTGGCCCTATTTCAATATTTGGGAGTATTGAAGGTCACATAACACAGGTCTGACTGTATATGTCATTATTTAAGTTGTTCTGACTTAATTTGGAGTCAGTATGGATGTGACTGCACATGTCCGATTTGCTGTTCTGGTCACCTCGAGTGTGGTCACTCACTCACTCACTCACTCACTCACTCACTCACTCACTCACTCACTCACTCACTCACTCACTCACTCACTCACTCTGCCCACTACTATCATGCTGAACTCAATGCACCGCAATTAGGGGAACTTACGCAAATGGACGCCCTAGATACATAAACACATGTATAAACAATCAAATTTCCATAGTAGGATGAGTTTGCACTTCTCGATTCGTTCCTCATTCAAAGCATATCACTTGGTATTTTACTAGACCAACATGCGGGTGCCACTAGTGCAACAGGAACTACATACACTTTCGGAGCACATGCGTACACCTCAGGTTTTAAGTGAGGTTCGTGCTGCTTGCTCTTGTTTTCTATGTAGTGTGTTGTAGATCGTTGGTTGTCCCCTTGTCCTATTTCATTTGGCTATTGTGACGTCTGCATTTCTTCGATTTATGGATTCTGATTACCCATTTGGAATCTTCAAACTCTTCCAGACCTTGCCTTCCCTTCGGTATGTTTTCAAAATGAAATCAGTGCCCGTCACCACTAACGGTGTGAGTTCGAATTCCGCTCAGGCAAAGTCTGCTCGATTCATCTTTATGTAATAAAGTTTGTCAGTGACTTTTGGCAGATCTGTGGTTCTCTGCGGCCGCTCCGGCTTCCTCCCCCAATAAACCTGACCGCCATGATATACTAGTAACTGAAACTGACGTTGAACAATATAACCATAAACCTAATCCAAATGTCTGAATGTAAGGTGTACAATCGTTTCGGTTTATTTGTTCAACAATTTTATTTTAGAGCATTTTGTTTTTGTAAATGGATCAAAATGTGTGACAATACCTTCATTCTGAGTGAAGTGTCGCATTGCGGTTTTAATTTCCTCTGTTTGAAAAGATAAATCTGCTAACTGCTGCACAAATGGGTGGTTAGCAAATATCCCTGAAAGTAAATTTAAAAACATACAATATTTCTCGAAGGCTGCAGTATTAATTCTGACAAAAATGAATGAAGCTCAACTTTTGAAGTTGAGTTTTCTTTTAATTTATCTTGAAATACAAAATGGATTGTCATAAGTATTGTACTATTCTGTATTAGTTTCCTAAAAGGTTAAATTGATTATAACATCGTTAGTTGTCTATTTGAGTGCCAACTGAGCAATTGTCAGCCATATCATGACCAGAACAAGCTAATTGTCAGTAAGATAATGTTGAAGTCCGCTTTGTACAAGACCAACACGCTTGGTTGGATTTTTATAGTGCTAGCTCACTGAAAGAACAGTCTGTGGATAGACATGTCGCCCCACTCGGACACATTATTCTGATTCTGAGCCAACCAGTTTTTGATCTTTCGCCTTAGTGCTACGTACCGGAGAAGCAACAAATACTAATTTCATTGTCTTTGGTTTGACCCGATCGGGCTCGAACCCACGATATATTGCACTCGAAGGGGATCACACTAACCATTACACCACCGATGCGGTTCTGTTTATTTGAAAACTGCATCATCTTGTCTACATTACAAGCCAGACTATTCTTATGTCCATAGACTTGTATGTGTTTCATTGATGTAAGATTTTGCAGTTATTGTTCGTTAGGCTATGCAAATAGCTTCTACTAAGAGGGGAGGTCTGGGCCCACAAAACAAGATTAATCCCATTATATTTTATTTCTGCTGTTCCAAGTCAGGAAAGTGAACAGTCATGTATTTGTGGGTTAGGGGTATCGATTATACCTCTTTCTACGATTTTGCTAATTAGATTTTGAAACTATTCCGACAGTGTGGTATGTTTTGCTTTTCATCGTTGTTTACCCTTTCAACTGACACATGCTCTAGACAAGAACATTATAAACATTGGATGCATTTAACTGAGACAATCTACATACCCTCTGATTCAATTACAAGTTCTTCATTGCGTTCTATAACCTACAAAAAAATCTCTTTCATCAATAAATAGAACAAGATTAACCCCCTACTATTACCTGGTTGCTGTATTATTATTTTATTTTATTTATTTATTTACTATCTTAGCAAATAGCTACACGGAGCCCTCCTCAACATATATAGAATATACACAATAATGATACTAAGTTATCAGCATAATGAAATAACATAAGACGTACGGAAATGTATATGGAACAAGACACACACACATAAACACTTCCATACATATGCCCTCACTGATACACATCCGCTCAAAAACAGTCATGTCAGAGAATGTGTAAGGTTGTGATGAAGGCAGTATAATATTAATACAATAATATAATACTATCAACAATATTAACATGAATTTTGCAATCGTAAAATTGTCCAGTAGATTTAATAAATTGGAATACACAATTAAAGAATTCCAGGTTATTTCATAAAAACGGGTTTTGTCCTTCTGTACTTTTTCTTCTGGCAATTGTGTTGTCTGTTCATCGATTTACAGTTTATGATTACCCCTTCGGTACCTTCAAACTATTCTTAGCTAACATGAAATTTGATTATATGATTCTAAGAGTGAATAATATCTGACCCACATAATCTAGACATTTCCGATTGGTGGATGTATAAACTATTTTTTTTGTGTTGATTAGCAACAGAGAAGGGATTTTACAATGAAAGCAAATGATGTTTATTCGAACTTAATAATATTTGTGGGTAACATTTAGCCCAATTTCCGGAAGAATTTATTATTTTCTGCATTGAGAAAGAGGTGTATTTCGAAAAAAAAAAGCTTTAATATTTGTTGCAAAATTAGAAACTTCAAACTGTTGAATTTTGCACTATTTAACACCTTTCATTGAGTTTTGTCGGAAATCGTCGGAACACAACTGCAAGGTTACAACACAATAAATTCAAAGACAAGAAATGCGCCACATCAACACTGGATGAAACAATAATAATACTGTCCTTCCAAATACGAATAATGTCGGAATTTGGGTTCATATTAGCAGATTTCACAAAATGAAAAACATATTGGTGATAAAAACGTAGTTATCCAATGTTTTTTCTTTCTTATGATGATCAAATGAAATATGCAAAATGTGCAAACAAACAAAACAAACAAAAATATGATTATTGGATGAATATTTGAATAGCTTAATTTTTGACCCCTCTCCTTTCGCTTCCTTTATGTCAAAATCTGTAACAGTTACCAAATAACTTGCATTTTTCTGAAAGAGATATGTCTGTGGTAGTCCTCAAAAACAGATGTAAAATAAATACTCTACTACAGTAAAGCAAAATTTGACAGGAAAAACACAGACACATTTTTTTTGTATTTTGGTGTCCTTTAGCTTGTTGGAATCGGGTAAGAATATGACTCAGCAAATCAACACCGATTTTTATTCTCATGACGACAGACCCATAATGTAAGACAACCACACACTTCTTTTGCGGTCGCATATATATAGACATATGATTCGTCTATTCCTACCTCGTATTTCCTACGAACGAAATCAATGTACTCTTTCCCTTTCATTTTTATGATATATTTACAAAATGGAAACCATCGGGCATGCTCATCCCACGGATCGTCAGCACTCTCCCAATTACGTAATCCACCATCACAATAGTGACACCTAACAACATCGTCTGCTCCTATAAAAGTAATGTCATTCTGCTTATCAATAAGTAACATAATGGAGCAGACAGTCTAGCAAGAATCAAATGTAGGGATAAATAGAAAAACAAACAATTGGTATAATTCAAAAATTCAACAGTAAAATCAATATCCCTAAATGTGTGAGTTAATGATCGATTGTATGTTGCTTTACCCCGAGTTAGTCAGCAATATCATAGCCAGTTATCTTTGATATCATATCATGTTATGTTTGGTTATATAATGATTATATCTTCATTGTATTACACGTGGGTAAACACGTCGAATTAAATTTTCATAGTGTTAGCTTACTGAAACAACAGTTCACAAATAGATATGGCGCTCCACTCGGACAGATTATCCAGTTTATGCTTTTACTGCTAATTGTTGTGTGCTTTGTTGGAAAAAGAGACAAATCCAAATTTTGTAGTATTTTCTTTCATCCGACTAGGATTGAACCCACGATTTTACGAACGTGTATCATGACACCATCATTGCGATCGTTATGAATCGAGTTATGTGTATTTTGCAGAGTATATGTAATAAACTTTTTCTTACCAAGATCGTGTTGTTTTCTCTACAATTTAATTTTTTATATAAATTTATCATTTTAATACAGAGGTGAATTGTACTTGCTTATTGGGCCTCAGTGTCATAACTACCGTGTGTAAGTTCGATGTCCACTGGTGTCTTGGTGTATTCGATACATTCATTATATGTTCAAATTTGTCGATGGTTTTGTCAACATAATTTTCTACACTAATACATATTTGAGGCGAGAATATAATAAAATATAGTTATATAACATGTTCTAAATGCATAGTTTCATCTTTTGAAAATTTCGTTTATTTGTACACGTTTGTTTTATTGAGAAGTACGTTTTATTTCTAAGGGTCATGAAGGTGTATTAAGCTAATATAAAATTGGTTCACGCCCCAATATAGATGAAATATTGCTAAAGTTGGCGTTAAACACCAATCAATCAATTGAAGGCGATGTTTGTTATCTATGGACTTACCCGTGTAAAAGAAGCCTGCATCAGTTAATATGTCAGGGGTTTGTTCAATATCAGGACGCCATACTCCTTCGTAGGTTGCGAGTCTCGAATCTCGATCTTCAAACACAGCATGCTTGGGGTTATAAATCTTAAAACAAATACATATAGCATAAATGTAAAATAATTCACCACAACGTCAGAATAGTTTCAAAATATAAGTCGTAAAACCAGAGGCAAAATTAATTCCCCTTTAACTGTACTGTGCATATTGGTTGGGGCGTTAGATAAAGATTGAAAACCAAAAACAAAATACCACAACTTCGTTCTAAAATCGATACCCCTGACGCATATATGTGAATGACCACTCATAATATTTGCTTCGTAAGGACATTTCCATAAAAACGGTTATACTAGTCCCCACTCATATTGAAATGATACTACTTTGTAACACAGAGGATAAAGTAGTTCTCTATTTTCACGGGAAAATTTATGTTTTACACAGGGGAATGCAAGACAAGTTACACGCCCAGTTACCCTCCAAAAGTAATCGTCGCTTCAAGATGTTTCAGTGTTATTCATAACTCTGCTTGTGATCCTTTGTTAATATTGTTTGTATATGTGATTAAAATAAAATAGGCTTTACAAAATATAACGGTAACCAAAGTCTAATCTATCTTTTAAAACTCTTAATGTTGTGCCATTTGTTTACACAACGTGCTTGCGTATGCTTTTTGTCAACTTATCGATTTCCTGTTCACTGTATCATTCAGCTGACCGAGTTATTGACGTCACAGTGAAATTAAATACATTTCTAATAACAGTGTTTGTGTTGATTTGTTCGTTTAATAACAAATGTTTTCTTTACTATTGTTACATTTATTGTGATGTGACAGTTCGAATTGTAAATATTATTACAATTTGAAGCGTTCGTGATGTGGTGTTTCTTTCACATTGCGTATTATTTCATTGATGGTTGTGATGCGGTCGTCTTCGAACATGCACACTACAAAGTACATGTAAATAAACACAAGTCAAATGTAGGTCAGGGAAATGTCGTTGAGAATAAAATTATATGGATTTACCTAGTCAAATTGTTCTATGAAAAGGTGACGTGCTTGTTCATTGCCACATATATTAATTTCATGATATGTGACTGAATAACACACATCCTAACAGAATTTCACCACAAAGAAAAAAGAACGATTTGGGGGATGTCTGTGTAAGCAAAATAATCAAAAACCGATGACAGGTCAAGATTGAGAAATCTCAGACACCCTCGGATAAGATTTCAATCGTTCTCTGACTCGGCAAGCCTCGACTGAGAACGATTGAAATCTTACCCTTGGGTGTCTGAGATTTCTCGATCTTGACCTGTCAACGGTGTTAGATTCTATTAATCTTAGTGTTTTCTGCATGTGAGTAGATGCAAAAATGTACAATGATGAAAATGACTTTCATTTATTAAGAATTTATGACGTTGGATTTATTTGGATTTCCAATCTTTTGACTAAGAGTGTTCATGATGAGGGTTATTCCAGAGGTGGATTGTGAGCTGGGAAGAAGATGGGTCGTTATACTGTTTTGATGAATGATGATGTCATGTTTGGTTTCCTTTTGCATAATATATGGATTACATAGAAATAAGATGAATATATTAAAATAAATAATTCTGATTTGAAGTATAAATTATCATATTACATGTAATACGTATTTAAGCGTTGAATATGTCAGTATACAAATATAGACAACTATCCTTGTATCAGTTCTCAAATGGTATATATACAACTCGTCAGAAAATGACTCGTGGAGACATAATTCATACTCACAGTTTTTGCATTCTCTGATTTACTTTTTTGTATCGTTTTGCCTTGATGTCTGTATTTCTGTTTTTATATTTGCACGGACCCTTTGCTCACAGCTGTTGTGGAATTAGTTTACACGTACTCGAATTTTCATTTTCCGGGGGAAACCCATGTCCTCGATCGAATGGAAGGTAGATTTACTCCAACCAAGGTAAGAAGAAAAATTCACCGCTACATCTTGAGAGTATGGTCCGCTGTACTCGATACAATTGGACGTCATAAAGTTTCCCACTTATTTGTGCAGCTCGCTACTCTTTTAAGAATAAAACAGTTTCCTCCACTAAGAAAACAAATCACCATAATAAAACTGAAATTAAGCATTAAATACTAATATTGCATCGAATTCATTTTCCTCTCAGGAATTGTCTACCATTCAGAAGCACATGATTTCGAACCCGTTTTCGTGTGGTTCCCTTATTCGTCTGTGTAATGGTTTATAAATCATTCTGTTAACTATTGCATAGTCTATCTTTCTACGATTTACGACTTCTAATTACACATTTGGTATCTTCTAACGTATATTGTTATTCCAATACATTAATGTTCTTTTTTTTAAGTATTTATCGAAACTAATAACATTCAATGTACTCAGGTGATCCCAATTACCTTTTTCCAGCGTACTTGGACGTCTTTTATAAATTCTTCTCCTTTATGGGTTTTTAGAAACCAGCATGTAGAACTATGTCGTGCATGTTCAACCCATACATCATCTGTGTGAGCCCACTCAGCTACACCAAGGTCACAGCAAAAACAACGGACAATATCAGCATCACCTGCAATAAAACTTGTCAAATTATACATATTTAGATTTGATAAATTCTATTGGACAGACTAAATAACACAAAACACATTGTGACTGACCATATAAAATAAATTGTGGCAAATCATCAAACAGAGAATATCCCATAAGCAGATCATTATACAAAGAATAACAGGTTTATGGTGTTTAACGCCTTTCACTATTCTGTCAGAAACCGGAGTACCCGGAGAAAACCACCGATCTGCCTCAAGTCACTGAAAAACTTTATTACATATATACTGTTGTATCGAGTAGATCTCGCCTGAGCGGGGTTCGAACTCACAACATTAGTGGTGATATGTCCTGATTGCATAGAGAGTTATAAATCCAATTACCATACGATCACGACCACGACGGCCCCTCATTATATCATATGAATTTGTATTTTATCTAAGAAGAATCATGTAAATTTTTAAGCATAGACTAATAGAATCTAACACCGGTGACAGGTTAAGATCGAGAAATCGCAGACACCCAAGGGTAAGATTTCAATCGTTCTCTGAAGAGGCTCGCCGAGTCAGAGAACGATTTAAATCTTACCCGAAGGTGTCTGAGATTTCTCGATCTTGACCTGTCATCGTTGTTTGATTATTTGTCTTAAACAGACATCCCCGCAAATGTGTTTTTTATTCTTTGCGGTGAAATTCTGTTAGGGTGTGTGTTATTCAGTCATATATCATGAAATGAATATATTTGGCAATGAACAAGCACGTCACCGTTTTATAGAAAAATTTGACTATGTAAATCCATATAATTTTATTCTCAGACATTTCCCTGACCTACATTTGACTAGTGTTTACATGTACCATATTTACATGTTTGTGTATATTCGAAGACGACCGCATCATAATAATCAATGAAATAATACGCACAATGTGAAAGAAACACCACATCACGAACGCTTCAAATTGCACTAATATTTAAAATTCGACTTTCATGTCACAATAAATAGAACAATAGTAAAGAAAACGTTTGTTTTTAAACGAACAAACCAACACACAGACTGTTATTAGAAATGTATGTTATTTCACTGTGACGTCAATAACTCGGACAGCTGATTGATTCAGTGAACAGGAAATCGACAAGTGCCAACTGTTGACAAAAATCATACGCACGTTCGAAAAATTACACAAATTAAGAGTTTTAAAAGATTGATTAGACTTTGGCTAACGTTATATTTTGTAAAGCATATTTTATTTTAATCACATATTCAAACAATATTAACAAAGGATCACAACAAAGTTAGTATATAACACTGACAAATCTTGAAGTGGACGATTGCTTTTGGCGGGTAAAAGGGCGTGTAGCCTGTCTTACACCAGAGGGTGTAAGACAGGAAAATATTTTCCCGTGAAAATTGAGAACTACTTTATCCACTGTGTAAGAAAATAGAATTCTTACCTGTATAAAAATAACCAGCATTGGCTAAAACGTCAGGCCGTTGTTTAGCAGTATATGGCCAATCACTGAATGACTTCATTCTTAATCGAAATGACTCAAATGCAGGATACTTAAACTTGACAGTATTTTCTTGATACTTTATCTGGTTTATTACTGCGTGTTTAATAGGTATGCCGCCATTTTGTAACCTATGTTTTGTATGTGTGCTTTCACGCGCTATTCCGTTGCGGGCTGTGACGTTGTCGTTGGACACTACCAAATTGTGTTCAGTTGTGTTTACCACTCCAGGAGTATTGTCAGACACTGGAACATTGCAATCAACTTCTATTGTTGCTTCGTGTGGATGTAAAACTTCATTGGTTGAATCTGAATCATCCATTTCGATAGCAGTGGATTGATTTTCTACCATGTCATTCATACCATCTGAACAGACATTTAGCAAATCATCAACAGACATTTTCACACTTTGGTTGTCATGCAGTCGTCCATGAGGATCGCATTGAATATGAAAGGCAGCGTCGGGAGAAAAAACATTATCGAAGTCATTGGATACAATTAGATTATTTGTAGATCCATTTGGCTGATTATGTTTGTTACTTGCAATATCATCTGCATGTTTATTCTGGTACATATCAACAGACGTATGAGAGGTTATATTAGCATCAGGAAGCTGATTTGTTGAAATGGGGTTTGTTACTGTTTTATATGTCTGACATGTTTTATAGTTCATATCATCTGCATAGTTACATGTAGGATTATGACGCGCATGTGCTTCCTCTGGCTTTTCTGGTGGAATCCATGTATTCACGGATGATATGTGATTGCACATTAAACAACGAACAATCCATTCTCTCCCGGAATGGATAAACCCAGCCTCTGCCAATTGTACGGGCCAATATCTTTTGGAAAAAGACCAATTTATGAAGGATGCGTTGCTGTGGTGTTTTAAAAAAAATGTATCACTAGGTATCGTCACATTGTTATCGTCACATCTGTTCAGTTAGTTCATATTATTGTGGTATAAGAACTTTGTTTGCCCTCAACGGACTCAATTGCAATCTTTAAATGGCATCAACCTCCTCTTGAAATGTAAAGGTTCGTTGAACGAAAACCAGATTTCCGTCGTTGCACTTGTTGCATGTATATTCATGATTTTCAGTATCAAGCTGCTGATATTCATCAATGAACTCACCCATTCATAATTTAGTGTCGTCGTCAGCGTCGTGGTCAAACATCGATTGCTCCAAGAATTGTTTCCTCTATGATTGAAACAAGCTTATAAATTGAACAATTACCTGCTTTATGTGATATACAAAAGGATATTAGTAAGCAAATGACACCGAAAAACCCCCCAAAAAACTCGCATTCCAAGTACTGTATACATGATAATGTTCGCGTTGACGAATTTTCACTTAAAATTTGAACTTAAGATACAAACCAATATCCCAAGAGTAAATGCTACATTCCCTATGTTCATCTGGAAGCAATTGTGATTTCACAAACCTAAATCCCCACTAGGATGGTTTGTGAAGCTCATATCGTAACATTTTTTCCATGCGCAAATAACCACGTATACAGTATGATAAGTTGATCGTCTAATGTCCGTGGTGAGGTGTACTTGATACAGCATTACATGATAAAGCGTGTATTCGATACAACATTATATGATAAAGCATGCAGTAGACTTATCATTATATGACCAATCGTATCAATGATTTGACAGGGGTTTGTGGTTTCCAAGAATATTATATTTATATAGCTACAAATAAACGACTCAAAGTATACATTTCTTCTTTTTTGTTAATAAAAATATCATGATTATCACTAAAAAGAAAACAAATCATCTAAGACGAGCCATTTGTGATATAAACAAAACTACGAGGATATTTTGTTTTTAATTTCTTGACCGAAGCACAAAAGGTAGATGTTTTGGACAATAAAAGTGCTAAAACACCAAAATTTCTACGAAATACGCAATTTTCGTTTTCCAAGAGTATTGCCAGTCACGACATTGATATGCCAATGCACATAATTTACATACATTGCACGACGAAACCAATGCCCATGGACTCGCTGATGGAATCATTCTATTGTTCTATGTGTAAGTTTTAATTTATTCTTAAAATTGCAGTTCCAAATAGGTTTCTTGATTTCTTGAATTATTTCTGTGCAATTATTTTGTGTGTCCTGGTCTTCAATGCAATAAACACAATAGTCACTGATATGGAGACCAATATCAAGATATACAGACTGCCCTTGGGTCGTGGTACGGACCAGTGGAAATGATTTCCGTACCACGACCCATGGGCAGTCTGTATATACTGATATTTCCCTCCATATCAGTAACTATTATATAAAGATATAAATCCATATATTTCATACTAATCAACAATAAAAACGCTGTACATATTCTCTTTCGGTCAAACAGACACAATATCACAAAAATGAATGACAACATAAACATGGACAATACAATAGAGGGATCCATGAATACTCATAGTTAACTGACTACTAACTATGAAGGTAGAATATGTTGGTTAAAGACCAATACACTTAGAACAAAGATAGTAACTGACACTTCTAACAGATTTATAGCATGGCAGGAGTAATACTCTGACTCACAGGAAAATATATACAATCTATGGTTAGTACTTTCAGTATTTATCTCTTTGTAAGAAAAACGAAGATATCTAATTCAGTCCGGACGCGTTCCTAAAATAACATTATAAAGACATGCTTAAAATGGAAACATTGGAAAACCATATATTTAAAAGGTATTTGATATCACGAAAACCAAAAATGTCCTAAACAGGACATTTAAAATATGTTATTGCAAAGTAAACGACACGTCCTGTAAATTAGATATCTTCGTTTGCTATAAATATATTGTTAATTTGTACACTTACATCATGGTTTAGATCAGTGTTCTCTGTGATCATCTCTGGACCATTCGAGTAAACCCCTTGTTCAATCATAATATCAATACATTGTAACCAACTCAATATCTCATCTGAAGCTCGTTTAAGCTCATCGTTGAAAGTTTTATTTATCCAGTCGCATTCTATAGCCAAATAAAAAATACGATCTACCTACTTCTTAACACAGGTTATTTAGTAGAATTCGTGGCATTAGTACATTTGCTTCATATAAGTGTTGCATCATTATATTCGATTTAGCAGAAACATGGTTAATTATATCTTTATCACGAAAAACATTGGTATCGGATCCAAAGAGCAATACCCATTCGTCGATAGTAATGCCTCGGGATTTAAAATGCCCGGTATCAACTAGATCATATATCTCGGATATGTTTTCATTTAAAAAATGCTCAAGAGTTCTTCCAAGTAGATTTGAGCTATAAAACCAGTAAACACAAAAATGATCCACCAAGCATCCAGCTAGTCCAATATCAATATCAGTAATGCCTATATCCTTAGTTCGTCTAGAATTGTGCCTAGGATTCGACAAATCTGTTTCGAACAAACTATGTAAATGTCCTGGGCACAGTTGTCGATGCTCTGGTAAAATATAGTGCACTGTGCAATGGTTACATCGTATTCTGTTATAACACAAATGATATATATCATGGTAGTGGCTGCGAATCCATTCATGGAATGTCACATTGAGCAAGCGTAAGCTACAGTTGATAATAACATGTATAATTTGTATTGAATCCTGTTCAACATGTCTACGTAACGCATATTGTAGTTCACTACATTCTATCTCTGTACCGTTGATATCCGTTATAATGTTTACATGAACGAAAAGTTTGAAGATACTAAATGGGATATCAGAAACCGTAAATCGAATAAAGCTACCATAGGTGTCTATTTTGCTTGATTTGTTATGAGTTTTTCGTCTTCACAGTCCATTTGATCATCTAAAAAGTCATGAAATAAAATATATTATTATTTTTAAGTACACTAAGTTAATATCAACCCTGAATTATTCCCATATTATTGTCTTTGATGTCTATCCTGATCACGAGTTAAAGTAATTTAAACGTTGATGAAATACGGGGTTTTAAATAACATTCTTAATATAGAAAGACATTACAAAATGACATAATCTTTATCCAAATCACGCACTGATCAACTATAGATAACACTGCAGTAGAGAAATCTCTTATCTCGATGTACATGTAATACAATCTTAATTACCAAGAGATAATGAAGAGTGTGTAAATTTGCAGCCAAAAATACTTTTATTTTCAATAAACTAATATATTGTTTGAAAGTCAATAAAGCCATATTAGTGTATCAATTGGAGGGTTGTACTAAACTACGAAACGAAATCGAAACGCAACGAAACGAAACGAAACGAAATATTACGAAACGCAACGAAGCAAAACGAAATATTGCGAAACGCAACGCAACGAAACGAAATATACTAAAATGCGAAACGCAACGAAATATACTAAAATGCGAAACGAAACGAAAATATACTAAATTCCAATAAGAATATGAATGGAACGAGAAGTGATGACAAATTCTAAGCGGAATTTTATACTGATATGCATGTATAAGAAGATTTATGAACCATTCTTCAAGACAAAAAGTGAATCAATTTACCACACAATTTAAAAGCGTTTCCGATTCGCATTATCAGATGCATATTCGTCTGACACACAATCGATCTAGACGTTTTCATATCAGTGTGGAAACAAATTTATTATTCGTGCACATTTCAGTACGTACATATACTTATATTTGATATACGCATACAAAGTACGTAACAATGCATCATTAATTATAGTAAATCCGATTACTGTGGATTCAATTATTTTTGTGGGTATCAATTTTCGTAAACTAAAAAAAAAACTGGCAAGTTGTGGATACTCAATTTCGTGGTTTGTGGAATTCTACCAGATCATCTTTTATAGAATAATAGAATAAACAGGTCGTTGGATACTTGAATTCGTGGGTCAAAGTCACCCTAGAAATCCGCGAAAATTGGTACCTATTGAAATCAAATGAAACCACAGTATAAGGGTCACGATGATATCTTAATAGAATATTTTAAGAACATCTCTACGGAACGATATCTTCTCAAAACTCGAGAAAAAAACTTCGTTTGTTGTTATTTTGACATTCGCATTTATTTTTATCATGTTTAGTCGGTTTCGAATTACGATGAATAAATGTTGAATTTAAAGGACCACTTTGTGGTGCAAGGACAGTGCAGTTTTTTTTTTCAATTTAGAACTGATTAGTTTCCTAATTAACTCGTAGTTTTTTCTGTCGTATTACCGGAGTATGACATGAGCAACATCTTGCCGGACTATGGCACGAGCAATGTGGTGGGTGTTTCATGAAAAGCAGAGATCGCTTAACCAACCGGTGCATCTGGTCTAAGCTCCAAATATTTGACGGAGTCCGAGTTGCTGATTACTCTTTAATTTCTGTTGTGTAAATTTAAAGTTTTTGAGAGTTGAATTTCGTCTTTGTCATTGTTATCTTGACCTTGTCCTTGTATGTGGATTTTAAGATTGATTATCGTTAGAATCGCGGTTTTTCATTACCTCTCTTAATTCGATATACATATTTAACTACTTAAGTTTATCAAAGGACCGCAAAATGACACTTTGACATTGATATTTGATCATTGACATTGAAAATAAACATTCATGCAATCTCAACGATTAATATTTACAAGTTTGATTGAAATCCATTGAAAAACACAAGCTTTGTTGTGTCAACAAAGCTGTAAAAGAAATTCAAAATAAAACGGGGACTTGACATTTTGACCTATGACATTACAAATACGATAAACCTTTTGCTCTCTAAGTAATTAATGTGCTAACCAAGTTTGATCGAAACCAATTAAAAAGCTATGTTGTGTCCGCTAGGCTATATATAAAAAGACAAAATGTCACCATATCCCTAACCTCTGACTTTAAAAATTGAAAGGCTACTTGCATTCTCAATTGTTGATGTATTCTCCAAGTTTAATTGAAATCCATCGAATGAAATAAGGAATAGCGAATAAGGAATAAGTAATGAATAAGGAATAACTTACGAGCCAGGAATAAGTAACAAACTTGTGACCGGTTGAAAACATAATCTTTGTTGTGTCCACATGGCTGTTAAAGAAATGCAAAATAGGACGACGAATTGGACATTTGACCTACACGTAGAAAACCAACTAGCCTGTTCCACTCTCAATGAAAAATATTTTCAGAGTGGAACAAAGTCTGATTTAACTTATTTTTGTTTTGATGAATGGTTCATAAATCTTATACATTAATTTTTTGTCTTGAAGAATGGTTCATAAATCTTCTTATACATGCATATCAGTATACAATTCTGCTTAGACTTTGTCATCACTTCTCGTTCCATTCATGTTGTTCTTATTGGATCTTAGTATATTTTCGTTTCGTTTCGCATTTTAGTATATTTCGTTGCGTTTCGCATTTTAGTATATTTCGTTTCGTTGCGTTGCACTTCATAATATTTCGTTTCGTTTCGTTGCGTTTCGTAATATTTCGCTTAGTTCGTTTCGTTGCGTTTCGATTTCGTTTCGTAGTTTAGTACGACCTTCAATTTGATATGTACGCACCAGAGTTAGGGGTGGCAATGAAATTACAACCCACAAAATTATTATAAATATATAATAGCAAAACTATTCACCGCCTTATACTTTACAGAGCATAGTGCTGGGGTGGCGTGGAGTGTTGGGAGAGGAATCGTAGAGTGAAATACTTCATCAGATAATTCAACATGTTCCATATTCTATAAATAAACAAGGGGAGTGCCCCATATCTCCTACACCGCTAAGCAAGACTCGATCTGATTCAATCTTCATAAGTAATTCTGATGATTGGTATTAACTTGTTATATCTCTTATTTGAAAGAAAATAATACCCTAAAAACTTCACTTCACTATAGTAATTTTTTCACCAAAATTTTTATTTAATCGAGCATTTAGCGGAGTTAGCTAAGTTGTGTCGAGTATCTTGGTCAGTAAGAAGAATTAGTTTATCAACTGGATATGTAAACACCAGAGATAGGGGTGGCAATGAAATTAAACCTCAACAATATAAATGTATGATAGCAAAGGTATAGGCCTACATATACTTTACAGGACATAGTGTTGATATGGTGTGTTGTATGGAGTGTTGGGGATGAATTAATCGTCGAGTGAAATACCCCTAACATAATTCAACAGTTTCCATATATCAAATCCCCAAAAAATAAATCACATTGTACATGACAGCGTAGAATGTTGGCGTGGTGTGTTGGAGTAAAATTCTCCTTGAAAATATTTCAAAATTTTACATATCCCATAACCATAAAAATTTAAATAACACAATCAGCCCATATTCTATAAATAAGTAAGGTGAATACCCAATATCTCCCAAGCCACTAAATAAGACTCGATCTGATCCAAGCATTCGTCTGTCCTTCCACAGTGGTAGTAATGATTGTTATTAACTTGCTATGCATCTTAGTTAATAGAAAATACCACCCCAAAAAGCTTCTCTCCAGCTTCGTAATTTTTCACCAATAATTTCTTATGCTTATCGAGCATTTATCGGAGTTCACTAAACAGCAACGACGTGTTGACTAAAACTGTGTCGAGTATCTAGTTAATTAAGAAGAATGAGAAATGGCCTTGATGAAAAATGTGGTGAAAAAGGCCCAAACATCTTTTATTTTCTGGAAAATGATTTGTACATAGAAAACATGAACAGAGGCGAAAACAGAAGTATTTTTGTTAGTTGATGCATGTCCAAGTTTGAACGACACAATGCAAATCAGATGAGTAAAACCTACTGGTAGCGAGCGGTAGTACGACTATTATTATTTCGATCTTTCTTGCCTTGTAGATCAGAACAATAGAGGGCCGGCAAATACCAGCTGTTGTTATCATGATTGTATAGATATATAAACATGAACACATTAAATAAAGAAAAAAGAGATGGAAAAATAAAGAAATGTTTATTGAAAATAAATATGTAAACAGAAAGTTAAAAGGAGTAATAAGTCAATGTCACATGCGTCTGAACTTTCAATTTACTTTGTTCTGGATCAACATTTTTCTTTTACTTGTAAATCTCTCCTAACTTCTAATCTTTGTATACGTCATGACACTGTCTCGTTCCGACATTGATAGTTAATATGATAGACCACTGTAGAAATATTTTAAATCAACAAAATAGAAAACAAACGTGTTCTATATGATGCAGTGTTCTTACTGAAATACCGACCTGATTATAGGGACCGTCGTGACCGTGATCTTATGGTATTTGGATTTACAACTATCTTTGCAATCAGTGTCTATCACCACTGATGTTGGGAGTTCGAATCTCGATCAGGGTGAGATGTACAACATTATATGATAAAGTGTGTCAGTGACTTCCGACAGGTCGGTGGTTTTCTCCGGGTCCTCCGGTTTCCTTCACCAATAAAACAGACCGCTATGATATAACTGAAATATTGTTGAAATTGGCGCTTAACACCATCAGACAAACAAACAAACTTACCTGATTAAAATTCCCTATATATGTCACAGCAATCTTTAATAATCTTTTCATACAGGTATATACGCACCAATGCCTCGATACAATCTAAAGGCAGTGTTAGTGTGCTGCTTTAAATACATCCCAGATAGCATTCATATGTTGGGCCAACGTTGGCTTTCCGTTAGCAATATTGTTGGGCCAACGTTGGCAAATGACTCTGGCCCAATGAAATTTTGCCCATCTGCCCTTGGTTGGCCCAACAAGTTGGGCCTCCGTTGGCCCAATGATTTCTGCCAACAATGTTTACAATTTGCTAACAAGGTGCCAACACATTTTTGGAGGAAAATATGGTGGGCTAACGTTGTCCCAATATTATCTGCCAAACAAGTTTACAATATGCCAACAAGTTGCCAACAAATTTTATTAGAAAATTATTGTGGGCCAACGATGGCCCATCCATGACCGAATAATGAACCACCGGTATCAAGCCATCAGCTTACCAGCATGTGGTTTAACTAAGGAAATACAGACAGTCTACAACAGTTTCACATTTGAGTTTCAACTGCATACTGAATTCACATCCATAAAAGTGTTGAAGAAAAACAAGCTATATATAGTCATGCCCGTAATAATACCCCATTCCATGTGTCCCATATGTTGCTTAAATTTCAGAATAAGAACCTTCATTCTACATTCCTGATATTATCATTGTAATTGTTGAAACAATATGACTAGTAACTTTATTTGAACACAACAAGTTTATTAATCAAAAGCACCTAATGTTACTCCTAATGTTGACTATTATTTTTGTATTCTTCTAGATTTTTACTGATATCAAACCAATGAAATACCTAAATAGTTGAGATATTGTCAGTCACTTAAAGGAAAAGTTGTTTCTCTGCCCAACAATGTATGACATTTTATTAGTATGTGAAAAGGGAAATTCAACAACAACAGTCAATTAACACTTTCCCACTCTTGTACTCCGGAGCTGAATGTGGTCTTTTTATTAACGTCATTTACGTTATACACCCCTATTTCCGCGTTTTCCGTTACATACCGCAAGTCAAACGTTGCATAAGTGTCCGGTTTTAATTGAGGAGTACTGGGAGCATGATCAAACATCGAAAGATGGGAAAATAAATTAGTGCGCACAATTTTTCACCAGGAGAAAAGGCAGGAACGACTTTGGCGAGCATTGTTATAAGTTTTCTTTATATTCCGAGCTTAATAAAAGGAATTTATCATTGTACTCGGTGTTTCACTTGTACGAAAATTGTTCTTTTTACGGTTTCTCGAACAAAAAAAAATATCTTGCTAAATTAAGTAAGTAAGTAAGTAAGTAAATTTTATTTAAAGTCGGCACATATAACATGAGCTACACAAAGCTCTTAAAACCGACTATAAATTATTAGATTCGTTCTTTTTTAAATTATGCAGCAAATATCAAGGATACATGACCAGTCAACGTAATTTTTCATAGAAACATAAACCAAACAGAAGATACGATATGTTCATTCTTGTCTCAAACACAATCAACCACTCGCCGTGCCGACACCACGTACATTATCTAAGAGGATTTACTGTTATTTCAAAATGATTGAAGGTTAACTGAAACCTGAAGTACCGTACCTACCGCGGTATTCAATATAAAGTTATTAGAAAATATGGCAGATTCTTCAATTTTAATAAAAGACAATCGGAAAAGATTTAACTAGTCAGATATGAATACCGTTATTTCATTTAGGACGGACCATTTAACTTTTTATCAAGTATATATAACACTGAAGGTGGTTTAGTTTGTAGTGTTTAACGCCACTTTCAACAATATTTCTGTTATATCTTGGCGGTCAGTTTTATTAGTGGAGGAAATCAGAATACCAGAGGTTCCAACTCGCAACTTTAGTGGTGGTAACACTGATTGCACGGGTAGTTGTAAATCCAAGTACCATACGATCAGGACCACGACGGCCCCAATACTGAAGATGAAAAAAAAGCATTCTGAATATTTTATGTGGATCTAAATATAGTCTTGCAAGGATTTAAATAGCTCAGTTTACTCTACAAATCTTTCATTTTAATTTTTTTTTATGAATTGGATCGTGTCTGGTGAACATTTATTCTACATTTCAGTATTTTCCATTGCAAAACTACTTTTCACACCTGTTGTGTACCAACTTGCTATACTAAAAACATTTTATTATGTTACTGGAAAATTCACATATGTTTTGCCTCAGCCAGTCGCCGTAGGGTTGGTCATATCACATAAATTATGACATACTGACAAACAATAATCATGAGTTAACATATAATTAGAAAACTGACAGAACATATTGGGCCTTGTTGGTATTCAAAGGGATTCTTATGTTATTATCTTAATAGTACAAGTCAACATAGGTGTGGGTGTGTGGATGGACTAAGGAAGACAGTGATCTAAAAATTGAAAATCATTATTTATGGTTCTTATATGTATCCATGAAATGATATTATATGACTAATTTGAGTATAGCAAGATATATCTTTTCATTACTTTCAAAACAGTGAAATTACTTTGTTTATTCCTCAACAATATTGACATCAATAACTGTAGGATGGTCTCTGACAGATAAAACTGTTTACTGCATTTTACACAACCAAATACAGTTTCCTTTTTTTCTCTCGCCATGCTTTGGATATTGTTTACAAGTTGTTTGCTTCTTATATAGCCTAGATAATTTGAAAATATGGAATTGCCATTTTATAATGGATAAACATTTTAAAATGTATACTGTACAATGATGGATCCAGCAGGGATCAGGAGGTTTGGACCCCACACACCCCTCCCCAAACCTAGAATTTTCAATGTATATGTTGAAAGTGGTAAACAAATCCCCATTGAATTGGGTTGATTTAATCAGGACCCCTTTAGACTTCCACCTCCCCCTTCCCTGCAAGAGACAATTCTGGATATGACCCAGCTGTCTGCAGTAGAAAAAAATAAGCTAAAAGTGTCTGTAATATCTGGTAATTCATATTTGTCACATTCATCAACTATCATTTTTATTGTCATAAATCAATAAACTGGAATGTGTTATCTTCTACTTTTACATTTGAAACTTTCTATTTATCTTATTTCTCAGCAGTAGCAGTCCTAAATGTCACTCTCTTTTCTTTATATATGCTATAATTTTTCATTTGATCATGACTACAAATATTGTTGTGTCCAAGTCTATGACCAACTTGTTCCATGTGAAATCATTGTGATTTCTTTAAAATAACTTTTTATTTTATGATCCTATGCAATTTGATTGTACACCTAATCAAAATCAACAGCAACTTTCAGAAGTGGCATTTAAAACTCTTCATGATCTACTTACACATGGTCACACCTGTACAATAAGAAAAAAAACATTAAGTTATAGAGAAAGAAAATGAAGAACTAAAATTAATTAATATATTATATATCTTTTCCAGAAATAGTTGAGTCATGTACATGTGCAAAAAGTTTAAATAAAATGCAATTTAAAATTATCTTTATACATATATGTTTTGGTGGCAACTACATGAAAAAATAGCATTATTCCAGAAATGTTTGCTGCATGTATCAGATTCATAAATGTCATACCAATTTAACAAGTGTACACACAATAATGATGAAATGAAAAAAAAAATAATTAAACATATTATCACAGATATGTACAGGTATGTTACATTACACCAGAATGTTAATACATGTTCATAATGTAATGAATGCATTACACGTATACTTTGCAAAGCTTCCCTGGTAGCACTAAAACATGATGTTTTATAAAAAATTGTTTCAAAAATGTTGCATGGAAATTCATGTTAAAATAGACAAATATACATTTTATTTGTACAAAATACAAGTGGAACTTATATAAAAAAAATGTGTTATAACTATCTCAATTTTCATGAAGAAAATGTCATTAAAGGAACAAAATAAAAATGTTTTTACACAAGATACCCTCTTTTCTAAAAAAAACAAATATCAAAGAATATCGGAACAGCTCATTTAGATAGATGTATTAATGAATTCCGATATTTTCGAACAGCCATAATTACGTCACATGTAGTCTCTGATTGGATAAAGTTATTAAAAGTTAGGAGAATTTGATAACTTAATATGTATGTTTGCTGTTTTCACCGTTTTCGGGTAAAAAAACCAAAGTTCGTGAATTATATTCTATCTCTTATTCATTTATAGAAACGGAGATCAATATATTTAGTTCGTGTAAATTTTCTGTGCGATTTTCGTTCATCTTTTTGTTTCAAATTGAACCCCATTTGACCCACTTGAAACGATATTTCTTCTGAGACTATAACTATATTTTAGAAGAAGTTATGTTACTTACCGTGCATGGTTGATCTCCAAACCTGAGTACATCAATTCTAGGCAACTATTTAATCAATTGATGGAACAATATGTCGATGAATTATATTTTTTGTTACGACTTTGTGAAATACCCCAAGCCAAGCACCACACAGCGTTCAATAACTCTTTCCGCTCTATCCCGATTGCAAAATCAGAAAATATGGCCCGAATATCCACTGATTTCTACGAGCTCTTGTTGCTTATTCATTGAAACGTTGGCGACATATCTTTAGAGGAAGGTCCAGACTATTGATATTTGGCTGAACATCTTTCACGGAAAATTGACAAGTGTGTTTACGCACACTGTTTTGTAAACTTTTATACTTAACGTTCAGATTTCTACTCTTTTAACATTATTTTCAACGGAATTTGTAAAATTAAAGTGTTTCCGCAAATTTTAAGCCATACATTAAGAATATTGGTCCAGAGATAGCTGTGTGGTTGTCAGTTGATGTCAAACGTCCGACACGTTTGATCTGGACCTCGCCATGTTCATTTACATCGTCTGCACATGACACACACTCGTGAATATTCATAGATATTAAACGTTATTCATATCACACTCGGATTTTCCTATTTTGAAAATAGAAAGTTTGGAATCTGTATTTTCGTTAACTGGTACAACTTTTGTAACATACTGACTTAATTCTTCGGTATTTATGTTGAAAGAAAGTATGTAACAGAATGCGTAGAATGCGTAAGTGAGGGGGAAAGGGCTATGCGTAATAAGCGTAAGTGAGGGGGAAAGGGGTATGGGTAAAAAGCGTAGAAGAGTGGAAAGGTATTAAGCATTATATTTACTCAAAAGTTACTTAGATATAAAAAAAAATATCTAATTTTTGATCATTTGCAATTATAGCAATTATTCATTCTCATGTTCATGTTTCAATTGCATTGTCTTGCTTTTTTTTCTTTTCAAGTTCCCGTTTCTTCCTTCCCCTTCACGGTCCTTTGAGAACGTAGTCGGTCTTTTATCACTCCATCTATCTCACGATCACTGGCATTGGCAGTGAGCCTGCTTCTTCTTATATATCCTGAAAAAGATGGAAATAAGATTATTTAATCAAATTTACTTAAATTTACATAAAATAGAATTTACATTTAAAACACTATTTTGTCAGCAATGTAATTATTTTTGGTATTCAACCACCAACAATATCACATTGGTTTAAAAAGTGTCAGGATCAGTGATGTACTATTAGTATAAAATATGCCTGAGCTCTTATCAATTGTCTTCTTAAATGCCAATTATCTATGTTGTAAGGAAAGATAACTCATGAAAAGCTATTCTGGTTATCATTTAAAAAAACAACATCAAGGGTACAGCCTCCCCAAGACAAGTGTCTGGTAAAGTGGGAAAATAACTAAAAACCTATATGGTAGTTTATATCATGCCTCTTGTTTTTTAAATTCAAAATATTTACAAGTGTAAGTAAACACACATGTCGTTTGTTTACAATACACTATTTAAATTGTGATTAACGTCATTGGACAGAAAATGACTAAATCCTTGTAACTTTGATCATTTTGAATTGTAGATAATAGAATGGACATTCACTTTCAAATGTGGGGCAATAAGAATAAAAAAAAAATATGACATTTTTTTTTAAATACGGGGGATTAACAACCTTCATAGGCTTTTAATTTTGATGTTTTTGGTCTATGATGGATGGCTGTCTCATTGACAATCATACCACATCTCTTTTTTATATTTTAGCCATTTTCTCGCTTTTCACCTAGTTATTGTACTATCTTAAATGGCAGTTGTGGTCATCATTCATTAATTACAATTCTTAAAGGCATGACAAGTGTGAGAGACATTAGTTAAGCAAACCTACTTCTTATCACCGACAAGAGCCTGCTGCATACAAATGCCTTTTTGCCTCCTTGACCAGTCCAGTTGAAAAGAATTGCCAGCTGGTTCATCAAGCTGTATTTCATAGTGCATCTTGTACACTCTGGCACACTAACGCCTCCTATAGTTCCAAGATGAAAGACCTAAAAAATAAAATATGGCTCATTACAAATTTTCATTCCTTATTCATTATCAAAATGCAAGAGAGATGGTGTACATCATCAAGACCCCTCATGAGGGTACCTGGTAAAGAAATAATCACAAAGTTTGGTGACTATAATCACATAATCAAAAATTTCAATGTCTTTTGACTTGTTGCAAGTTTTAGTAATCAAAAATAGCCGGAATTACGTACAGCATTAATATTTTAATTATTTTTATATAGTGATATTTAAGTAGTAAACTAATTCTGTAAAGATTACATCACAATTTAATTTTCATTCAATCAATTGCTCCATTTCTTCCTGTTGCAGTGCATGAAAAACTTGACAAATAGGGTATTGAGCTATTAAGTTCTATTTACCGGTAGTAGTACAAATTTACCTCATTTTAAGAAAACCCCAATTTTTTTTTATATAGGTTCTAGTGACATTGTTATTTCTAAACCCATTTGAATAGTGATTTTATTTTCACTGCTAGTTTTTGATAGATATTCATGCAACATGTATCTTTCAGTTGCATACCAGTATAAACTGTTTTTAAACTATAAAAAATATACATGATTGCACCAATTCTCCTACTTCATGTACTTAAAATAATCAAAATATATCAAACAATGTACATCTGTTTTCATGCAATTTAATGTTAAAACAAATTCTTCTAGTGTTATTTTCTATCTTTTAATGTATGTTGAGTACTGATTAAAAATTTATCATGGCCTGAGATCACTTTAAAACATAAATAAATACTGTAAGTAAATTATAT
>MJUT01044651.1:354597-377119 GCA_002080005.1 Gigantidas platifrons | reverse complement strand
TAACCATTTTCATGATTAATCAATGTTTTATCATTGCTGATAATTTGTTTGTTTTATTATTGATCGTCATTTTCTAATAAATGACATTTTTCATTCATTCACTGTTTTTATACTTCTGCCCTAAAACATAGCTCACCAAGTGTTGACAAAAATACATTATAACTCTATTTGTATGTAAACGATGTTGTTACATTACTATGAGCGTAAATATAAATGTGTAAATCTGTATCAGATTTGTCAAAGTATAAATTGGAAAAACAAATTAATAAAATTTAAACTTTTCGATGTTTCAAATAAATTACTACTTATTCAATTTTTAACAAACATAAATATAAAGTACTTATCTTTTGTGACTGACAATTTCCGGTGATCCTCCTTTTGCGTTCAGTTTGGAATGAAGACAAAAAACAATTTCCTTTAGATATATATCTCATTCGTACCATGGCGGGAAAGTTTTACGCGACTGCACGAGCAAAGCACACTCGCTTACCACATGTACAAAACTATATAGCTTTTTAAATGTCGCTTATCACTTTAAAAATTACAAATAAATGATAACATAAAGTACAATATAAATGATAACAACAATCTATGTTTAGTGCAATAAACGAATTTAATACTTATTAAATCTGAATAATTTATATACACCATAAATTATTTTAAGGCTACATGCCTTACAATTTAAATTAAGTAAACATTGTAATATCCGGTAAAGGTTTCACACCTTTATCCACTATCCATACACAATTTTAATTAGTTACTTAGTAACAATAATACTCAAATATGATTATGGCTCAACGAAGACCAATCAACCTGCAAATTGCTACAGATGCACAATTTAAATCAATCAATAATATTGATCAATCAAAATCAAGAAGATTAATTAGAAAAAGAGATGAAAAAGGAGTATTGCTGAAAGAAGATTTTGTATAGTGCACAGGCCTATCAATGGAAGAGGTGGAAGAGTTGATAACCTAAAATATGGTGGATTTTGATCCAGTAATCACAAAAAAAGAATTAGTTGATCAAATAAAAACACAACTAGAACCCACTCTGCGTTCAGTCAAAGATACTCAGATTGAACTACAGGAGGCCCAAATTAAAATAATGGAAGCCTTATCGGTTATCCAACAAGCTTCCCAAAATAAAGAAACTTTTATAACACAGATTGATCTTCAGAAATTAAAGCAAGAATTGTCAACTGAGTTCAACAATGAACTAGTGGAGGAAATCAAATCAGTTAAGACAACTCAGATTAAACTACAAGAATCGCAAGTTAAGATAATGGAAGCTTTAACAGCTATTCAACCAGCTCCCCAAATTGAAGAACATGCTGTTTTGATTGATCTTCTGAAGCTGAAACAAGAACTGTCAACAGAGTTCAAAAATGAATTAGTAGCCGAAGTTAGAAACATTTATGAGGAAATAGCCAAAATTTCTATAACACCGGTGAATATTACACATGAGTGGACAAATTTTGCTGCTAATTTGAGAAAGGAAATAGCTGAGCAACTTAAAGGTATCAGGGAAGATATTAAGAACACTGATAACAGGTTACGAAAGATTCAGGAAACCTCAATTACACAAATGAATAAGAACATAGTCTCGTTAAGCCAGAAATAGTCCACTCTTGACAGAAAAGTGAATGAAACCTCAAGTGAAGCTAAAGAAGACAGGTCAATTCAAATGAATGAATTGAAGAGTAAATTGGAAAATATGGAAGAAGCAGTTGATAAACAAAGAGTAGAAACCAGTGAACGACTTAACTGTTTGTCAGAAGAGGTTGTTCATATACTAGTAGTGAACACTCAGGTATTATATGGTCAAAGACGAGACATGGATGAAAGAATTGATATATGTAAGAGGTAACTGACGGCTGATATACTAGAGAAACAAGGTGAAATACAAGATGTAATATTTGGACTAGCGGTAGCCATTACGGAACCAGAAGTAAAACTACATAATAAAAATGAAGATGCCAACAGTAAGCAAACCGCTTCAAATAATAAACTGCTGGAAGTTATAAATAATTGGGGCACCACTCACCAGCCTAATAAGACATCAATGGTAGTACCTGGTACACCAAAACTTAAAGATGATCCATTTTTCAATGACTATTCAGGAATTCAGCAACATCAAACTGGCAAACAGTTAATAAATGAAGAAGACAGAAGTAAAAACAACTCACACGATTCCAACAATAGGTCTAGAGGGAGGTCTAAGTCAAGGAGAGAGAATACCGCAGTAACCCAAAAGTCCAAACGTTTTAACTCTAGAATAATGAATAAATACTCTACAAAGAAACATATAAGAATATTCTCATCATCCTCCACAGAGTCCAGTTATGGACAACATTCAGACAGTTCGTCTTCAGACTCCTCCAGATATAGATCTAAGAGCCCACAACATCCAAAAATGTCCACATTTGACGGGACTGGTAAGCCATCATGGGAATCATTTATTTATCAGTTTGAAAGAACAGCCAATAGGAGACACTGGAGAAACTAAAGGAAAACCGGTAGGTTACTAGATTGTTTAAAAGACATTGCTTTAGAGTATGCCAGAAAAGTTAATAAAGACGATTATTATGATGCACTACGGAAGA
This sequence comes from Gigantidas platifrons, assembly GCA_002080005.1. Classification (NCBI taxonomy): domain Eukaryota; kingdom Metazoa; phylum Mollusca; class Bivalvia; order Mytilida; family Modiolidae; genus Gigantidas; species Gigantidas platifrons. Next base: position 374,514 of record MJUT01044651.1, on the reverse strand, counting down.
AAATGAAAAGAAGATTCAGTAAGAAACCAGAACCCGTTACCACAAGGCGACAATTACAATATGTGAGACAACAAGAGAATGAAAGCTTGGAAGATTTTGCACATAAAGTATACCCATTGGCCCTGGATGGATATGAAAAGTGTGAAGACGATGGTCTAGTAGATATAGCTACAGAAGCATTTCTTAGGAGGTGTAAGGAAAAGGAAGCAGCTAATAAAAGCAATGGAGAAAAACCCGGTAACTTTGTCTACGGCCATTAAATTTGTTAAGACATCACTAGCAAATCAGAAGGTTATTTTGGGTCAGCCAAAACTTCTCTGGCTCAAAGGCAAGTTACCTTTTCAGATACTGAAGGTAATCACTCAAAGGAACAAGAAAATAGTCATACATTAAGACAAACTTGCTTGGAGCAAGAAATAAAGAATTTGTCCTCATTAGTGGGTAGATTGAATAGCTCAATTGAGGACAAAGTTATTGAGAAAAAGAATGAAAGACAAAGATCACCTTCTCCTGTTACAGGCTACACGCCTGGGTATAAGTCACCTCCACGGTATATGCCCCAATATCGCTCACAATCATCAGAGCAGATATATAGCAACGGAAGAACATCACCACAATCTATCAACTTGAGACCTGAATGGAATTCTCCTAACCGAAAACCCCAATTCTCACCCAGTAGGGGTGGTTATCAAAGCCCTAATTTTATAGACCAAGGTAGAGGACAAGGTAAATATCGAGGACAAAATTATGGCTTCACGTCTAATGCAGGAAGTCCGAATTTTAGAGAACAAGGTAGCGGACAATGTCAATATCGAGGACAAAATTATGGCTTCACGCCTACTTGAGGAAGTCCGAATTTTAGAGAACAAGGTAGCGGACAAGGTCAATATCGAGGACAAATTTATGGCTTCACGCCTACTGCAGGAAGTCCGAATTTTAGAGGGAGTCCACAACACCAGTATCGTCAATCAACTTATCCACCCAAGAAGGTACAGGAACCCAACATGAATCAGATATTCCTTAGAAAAGAACATTTAAACGGGTAAATGGCCCACATCTGGTCCAGAATGAAGGAGGCCTATTAAATCAAAGTTGCCGTGCAGAAAGGGTTAAACAAAAAGGCCAATGTTTGGCCCAAGATAAAGAAGGCCAACAATCTGTCCAACTCAATAAAGAACAAGACAGCATTGACAAGGACGAACCTGCAATTTTAGTATACAAAAGAACCTCCGGTCGTAGTTTAGTAATACCTCTACAATTTAATAATCATATCACTAAAGCAACAGTAGACACGGCGGCTATGGTCACACTAGCTGACTATATAATGTCACAAAACAATAACTATTAGAGAGTCAAGAGTGTGTAAAACTTCAAGGCTTAGGGAATCAAGAAGTATTGGGAAAGTTGATAAAAAATGTAGAAATAAAGATTGGTCAACTTACTATCTTATGGGATGTTTGCGCTACCAAACTAACCGATACTGTCCTGCTAGGATTGGATTTCTTGTCAGCTCAAAAAGGTCTGGTGGATTTAAAAAATCTTGTTATAACATTTGGACAGGAAACTGTACGTGCTGAAATGTCAGGCACAAAAGCCAATTTATCTGTATCCAGAGTTATGGTTCCTGAAAATACTACCATATTTCCAAGCTCAATGAAGTCGGCTCTAGTAGAACTAGAAACTCTGATTGAAGAAGATTATATCATTGAGCTATATTCGATACATGATAATATCTTAATATCAGCTTCAATAGGACGAGGAAAAATTGGACAAATAAATATCATAAATGACTCTAATCAGATAGTCAAATTACGAGGTGGACAATGTATCGGACAAGCAGAATCCATAGTTGAAGTTTTGGAAGAATCACGATCAGACAGTAGTATCAGACAATCTACTATATCCACGGATAAAAAGAATAATCAAGAATTACCCCCTATTTAGTTGAACTATTTAATAAATCATCAAAAAATCTGAATGAAAATCAAAAATCAAAATTAAAACAGGCTCTCCTGGAATATCAAGAGGTGTTTAGTAAACATGATTTAGATCTGGGATGTTTAATTTCAGTCACGCACAGTATAGAGACAGGGAATGAACCACCAGTTAGATTAAAAATGCGTAGGAAGCAGAGGAAAAACAGGAAAAACAACTCAATAAAATGTTAGAAGCAGGCATCATAGAGCCGAGTTCCTCTAATTGGATTTGATTTGATTAGATTTTTGGTGTTTAACGCCGCTTTCAACAATATTTCAGCTATATCATGGCGACCAGTTTTAGTGGTGGAGGAAGCCGGAGTACCCGGAGAGAGCCACCGACCATGGGCAAGCAACTGGTAAACTTTATCACTTGTGGTTGTGAGTCGAATGCACCCTTTTTGTAATTTACAAAGCTGGGCGCGAACCCACGCCGTATTGGTGATAGGCTTGCATGAGTTGTTAGATCCAGCGACCTAACTCATTGAGCCATCCCGGCCCCCTCCTCTAATTGGGCGTCAGCACCAGTTCTGATAAAAAAAAAGCAAAAACGGTACGATGGAGTGTGGACTACAGAATTTTGAACCAAAAGACTGTTAAGGACGTTTCCCTTAGCCTATAATTGAGGATTGTCTGGACACACTACAAGGAAATACTTATTTCGGCACCCTTGACCTATCATCTGGGTATTATCAAATCAAAATGGCTGACAAGGATAAAAGAAAAACAGCATTTATCACCAGATATGGATTATTTGAACATAGAAGAATGGGAATGGGACTTTGTAATTCTCCGGCAACCTTCCAAAGAGCTATGCAGTTAGTACTTAAAGGAATGGTCTGGTCACAGGTATTGGTGTATATAGATGATATTATTGTTCTAGGAAAATATTTCGACTGTGCTTTACAGCATTTATGCAATGTTTTCCAAAGAATGAGAGAGTATAATCTAAAAGTAAAACCCAAGAAATGAGAATTATTCCAGCTTGAAGTAGAATTTTTAGGAAAATTGGTAAATGCAGAGGGAATATCCATAGCGCCAGACAAGAAACAAGCAGTATTAAATTGGCCGACTCCTACTAACACTAAAGAATTAATGTCATTTTTGAGCTTTGGGATTTCTACCACAGAGATCATATACCAGATTTTACGACTATCACGTGCTGTTTATATGAGCTAGCTCACAGCAAAGAATGTATATGACTATCACGCCATGAGACTGCATTGCCAGATTAAACAAGCATTGACATCTGCACCATGTTGCAATTGCATTGGGGCGGTTCTATCTCAAATTCAAGATAATAAGGAAAAATATGTTATGTCATATGTTATGCAAGTCATGTACTACTGAAGCCACACCGTAAATACTGCACCACAAGAAAGGAACTTTTGGCGGTGGTAAAATTTTGCAGACATTTTAGACACTATTTATTGGGCAGACGATTTACCCTGAGGACGGACCACAATAGCCTAGTTTGGCCGATGCGTTTTAAGCACATAGAAGGACAACTAGCTCGTTGGCTAGAAGAGCTGGCTCAATTCGATATGGAAATAATACCTAGACCTGGTAAGCTACATGGAAATAGTGATGGAATGAGTAGGGTTCCTGACACATTAACGGAATGTGACTGTTATTCAGCAGGTGCGGAGCTTGAAAAATTACCATGTGGTGGATGTAAGTATTGTACACGAGCTCACAACCAGTGGCCTAGATTTGATTCTGACGTTGATGATGTCATACCCTTGTCCAAGAAAGTAATTGTTAATACAGTATTCCCTAGTCAATCAATGCTGGTATCCCAGAGTAAGGATCCAGATCTCATTAGATCAGATACTTCCCAAGAACAAGACACATCAACTTTATCATCACAAATCGACTTAGATGCTACGTGGCCATATGTAGAACAGGACGAGGACCCAGATATGACTAAGATGTATTTTGAAGGTGAAAGGCGGAAGAACTTTAACAACTGGTTGCCAGAATACTCATCAATAGAACTACGACAGTTGCAGGAAGAGGACGATGATATATCACCAATAGTACAATGGTTAGAGACAGGTGAAGCCCCATCTCAGGCAACACTACGTCTGAGTAGTCCAGCAACTAGATTTTTATGGCTTGGTCAATTTTGCTTGGAATTTCACAATGATATTCTATATTATAAATACGTGGATAGAACAGACAAGGAACTAAGCTTGGTTGTACCTGACAAGTTAAAACATGAAATCTTGCAACATTGTCATGACGATAAGGTAGCTGGTCATTTGGGAAAAGATAAGACTATTCAGAGGATTAAGCAATATTTTATTTGGCATCAAATGGGAAGTGATATTATGGACTATGTGTTGACATGTAACATTTGCAACAGACATAAAAATGTCAATCTCAACCCAAGACATGCTCTACAAGCGTATCATGCTGGGTCTCCAATGAAAAGACTGCATATTGACATACTGGGACCTATTAATCAAAGTGGTGACAACAACAGGTATGTTCTTATGATGATAGACCAGTTCACCAAATGGGTAGAAATGGCTGCTATCCCAGAACAATCAGCATTGCTTACCGCCAAAAAGGTATTAGTACACTTTATTGCAACTTTTGGGTGGCCTCTGGAAATCCATACGGACCAAGGCAGAAGTTTTGAGAGTAAATTATTTGGGTCACTGTGTGAATTGCTGGAATAGCCAAAACCCGCACAACACCATATAGGCCATCGTCCAATGGACAAGTCGAAAGGTATAATACTATGGTCTTACATACCCTGGATCGTATAAGTGTACACTACGGACGAAACGCAAGCGAACGAAAAACGCAAACGAAACGAACGAACGCTTCACACGAACGACACGAAAAACGAACGATACACGAAAGAAACGCACGATACACGAAACAAACGCACGATACACGAAACGAACGCACGATAAGCGAAACAAACGGACGATACACGAAACGAACGCACGATACACGAAGCGAACGCACGATACACGAAACAAACGAACGATACACGAAACGAACACACGATACACGAATAGTATCGTGTTATTATTTGAATGACTTTTGTGCAAATTGATGTGATTAACTTCTGTAATCTGATATCTTATAAGCAAGCTATATATATAAATGATAAATTAGTCGGTAAAGTAATAGGATAATGCAATTTATATTAAATAGTTTTTATTACCAATGTGTTTAATAATTATATTTATGATTAAATTTTAAATCTCATATATTTGACTTCCAAATATGACTTTCTATTTATATAATTAAACAGAATTTATATTTATTTAATTATATAATTATACAGAATTTATATTTATATAATTATATAATTATACAGAATTTTTATTTATAATTATTCGGATTCTGAATTGACAATTCCAACCAAACATAGGTGTTTCAGTAACAGTTATACACTGAGGTATAGGTGTTTCTGGATTAGAAACCCCGACGGCCGGAGGCCGGAGGGGTTTGTAATCCAGAAACACCGCATACCAAAGTGTATAACTAACTTACTCCCCATGTTATTCTAAATACACGAAATATTCATTACAAAATGTCATAAAAAACAAAAACAATAAACACAGAAACATTAAATTTCATAAATCGATACATTTTTGTGGTTTCCCCATTGGGTACCTCTTCTATAAAGATAGATTGAACGACTGAGTTGTATTAAGGATTAAACAGATTGATTGGTTAATAATGTGAGATGTTATTCGATATACATTTGATCTTCAGGAATGATAGACGTGTTATATTAAACTAAACTTTTTGTAGAGAATGGATATTAACCATAGTGTCACAAATATTACTCAGAACTGCTAAATAAAGTAACTAAGAATATATGTTGAATATGACAAAGCATTTTTCTACCAATAAACTGTTCAGTTTTTAAGGGTGCATTTAACAGGTCAATGTTTTTTTTGTGTTTTGTTTTGTTTTTTTTAAAAGCTTGGATGCAGAAAATAAATAAAAAGTTTCAAAATAAAAAAAGGTAATAACAGTTTCATTTTCGACAATTTTCACATAATTTTAATAAATTTTCCGAAAGAAAGGGGGAGTCCCCCTGGATCCACCAATGTTAATCTTTTGAAAGGGTGCCAACATATAGTATATTTTCTTTTTACAATGCATTCCCGACCAAGTTGTTTTTACGATTTTTTTATTATTATTTACTTTTTTTAACGATTGCTTGAATTTTTTTCAGACTATACTTCATTAACAAGATCTTTATGTTTTCTTTTTCAGTTATTCAATATCCAGTTTTCGTGTTATTTTCAGCTGAGTGGTAATTAATTACTTTATTGTTGTAGGCACAATAGGCCATGGTCACAGGGTGTGAAGACAAGGGTTTCCAGAACACATGCTATTGTTCTTATACCAATACAGTAATTCATAGAAAGACAGTTTCAGAGATAGAAAGCGTATGGTTTAACAATAGACCTGGGGTGTAAGTTATTTTCTCGGTTAAGCTGTCCGAGAGGCGTGTGGCTTCAAAAGGTCATATAATTCTTAATTAGAATGAAATTACAAATCTAAGAGTTGACATTTCACACCTGCAGTGCATGTATTTTCCAGGTGAAACTGCCTGAGGCGTTTGTTTACATACATGTAGATGATTTCTTGTTTATTTGTCCTAGAGTAAATTATAGAAAAATTGCATTTATTAAATATGTTTTGCCTTATTGTACAAAATTACTGGTACATGTAAATAAAGGAAATACATGTTTGTATATGTAAAATTTTGTTTACACTTTAATTAAAATTGTTTAGTAATAGTAAGATTGATATTGTAGTAATTATTTTAAACTGGAAATCGTAGAGTGCGTTCTTTTCGTGTATCGTGTATCGTTCTTTTCGCGTATCGTTCGTTTCGTGTATCGTTCGTTCGTATTTCGTTTCGTGTGTTCGTCTAATTAAACTGGCGAACGATACACGAAACAAAAGAACAAATTAAACGCACGAAACGCAAACGAACGGAAAACGAAAAACGAACGAACGATACACGCTAACTAAACGAACGAAAATCGCAAACGATACGAAATATCTGTTAAGTTAAACGATCCAGGGTCTGTAGCAATGATCCGCTGTTTCATAGAAAAGAAAAACAGAGCTTGGGACAGGGATCTACCCCTACTAGCAATGGCGTTACATTCCACTGTTTATAGAAGTACTGGGTTCACAACCAATACATTAATGCTGGGAAGAGAAACTACACAACCGATTCATCTTTTGTTAGGACTACCTAACACCTCTGTTAAAGACCGGGAGCAAGACACATGGATACTAGAATTGGCAGAAAATCTTAAAAATGTTCATAAGCATGCACGACAAAGCTTAAAAGCGGCACAAATAAGACAGAAAAGAGACCATGACTTGAGAAAGTTGGAGCATAGCAATAATATTGGAGATTTGATTTTCCTGCGAGATTCTTCCACTAATATAGGTCTTAGTTAAAAGTTGAAACCGCCATGGACCGGACCCTATTTGGTTATAGAGAGTAGGCCACCTCTGTATAAAATTGAAAGCACCAAATCAGAAAAGGTAGTTCATCATGATAGGATGAATCGTTGTAATTACAGACATATACCATTATGGATTAAGCGAATGCGTCATGAACTCTTCAATCAAGATATAGTGTCACAGGAAAACCTGTCGTTGGAAACAGATGAAAATGATCAGATGGATGAAACGTTGTCATATACCGAGGAGTTTTTTAATAGTTTAGGTTTGGAACAAGTGGATGAAAATAGCTCTCTCTCTCAGTGGTTGTTCAAAACAACCCTTTAGAGGTTAACACACCTCATATCGAGAAAAGAACAACTACACGAGGAGGTAGAGAAATACAGAAACCAAAACACTTGTATGATTTTAGAGTGTAAATAAATAATGTCAGTTGTATATAATTTTAAGATTGTTCTCTGTTATAACCTTACAGAGTGACACGAGTAATGTCGGAAAACGAAGAGGATATTTTGTCGGAGGTGGCATCCACCTGGACTGATGATGACAACGCGGAAAAGACAGACGGTTGTGAAACAGTGGATGGGATGGAAGAAATGGAAGGAAATTGGCAGGTGATAGATGAAGTAGGAGACAGTGATGTACCGCCACAAGATGACCCTTCTTTTGAGGCTTCACGCCTCATTATAGCGGGGAAAGGTCTTGCACAAGAAATTGGTGAACTTGGAGATCAATCCCGGAGTGAACAGAGCATAGATCTACAGCCACCGGTTGAACACTTTGATGGTTTGACAGTCACAGTAGGACCAAATTCGTTGATAAGAACTGTAAAGGCTTCACGCCTTACATCATAAGGCTGAAATCAAGGTATAAGACCCAGGCAGGACCAAGTGGAGATAAGGAGCAACCGACTAATCAAACAATGTTTCATGTACACGTTCCAACAGACAACAAACTTCCAAGGGGTATAACATCATATGAGAGATTAACAGCTGAATTGTTACCTGCAAACATGAAATATTGTCCATTATGTAATATTCCAAAGAAATCGCATATCAAGCGACATATATTACGTATACATCTACCATGGTTTTGGTCGCCAACAACAGCTTGTTGGGTCTGTGAAGAACAATCATGTCATGAGTCTAGTTTAGTTTATCATCATTCGGTTCCGCATGCCCATAATAACAGTAACAGCTTCGACGAAAATAACTTGCATCGGTGGTGCCAGTTGATGAATGGAGCATTTTATTTATTATTGGACTGGTTGAAGCTAAACAGCCTTCCTGAATTTTACCAATATTAAAGCTAACGGAATGTTTACACCCAATGAAAAAAGATGTCTGGAATTCTATGCGGTAAACAATAGTAACCGCCCAATATCACAATTCAGTACCAATCCTCCAAATCACGTAATAACTGTATTCCATTGTGAAATTATCACCCGTCTACTACAGAGATGTCAAACGCCAAGTAGGTTACACCAATTTACGAAAGCATGTCGACGGTTAACTTCATCAGGCAGTGAAATTGCACCACTATCTGATCTCAAACTTCCAGAGTCATTCGAATTTATAGACACCCATTTTCATTTGGATATACTCATTCGTATAGATTCCAAACTGTTTGTAAAGAATTACACTTTGATGAAGTGGAAGGTATGTTGGGACTTTTCCATCAACACCATTTACTGTTTGGTATTGCCAACTATGTTTATCCAGCTTCGTGGCAGCATTGGAGGGAACATGTTAATAAAAATCCAAGGATTAGAATGACTTTTGGCATCCTCCCTCACTTGACAATATCTGGCGTTACCTCTAGAATGTGGAGAGATCTTCATCACCTGATACAAGAGCCTGTATATGTAGCTGTGTGTGAGACAGGACTGGATTTTACGTCTAACTGTGAATGTGTTAAACAAGGGAGAACTTGCCACTCTATAGTTCAATGCAGGGAGAGAACTTAGGCAAATCAGGAAGAAGCATTATTAAATCATCTACAATTGGCTGCTAGATTTGATAAACCCGTTGTGTTGCATTGTAGAGACCATAGAGATGGCACAGCAGCATCTAGAGTACTACAGATTATTCACCAACATAATTTTACTAATTTAAAGTTTCATCATCATTGCTTTTGCGGGAACCCCGAAAGAACTGGAAGAGTGGAAAATATTACCTAGAGTGGTGTTTGGCATAACCTTTGGACTAAGAGCAGATTACAATACCCTAGAAAACTTAGTACCTAAGATTCATGATAACCAACTGGTGTTGGAAACAGACTCGCCATATTTACCTCCCGAGAGGGACATCAAGATCAATCACCCCTGGACAGTCACGTACACTGCCAAACTTGTGGCCAGACTAAGGAATATTCCATTGTCCTTTCTCATGACCATTGTTAATCAAAACGCCAGAAACTTTTACAAACTTTAATTTGTTTTCCCGTCATTGCATCGTCTCATCATTCTCGCATTTAACTTGTTCTCATAGGCTTCACGCCTCCGTTGTTACTCTACAGTTGGAAGTAGTTGAGTTTGACCTACTGCTACTGTTGAGGTTGGCAGTCACTCTGCTATACGTCTGCATTGTCTCATTATTCTAGCATTTATATTGTGTCCGTAATGCTTTGCATTATGAAATTTGCATTGTCTCATTGTTCTAGCATTTATATTGTTTCTATGAAATTTGCATTGTCTCATTATTCTAGTATTTATATTGTTGCCATAATGCTTTGCATTATGAAGTTTGCATTGTCTCATTGTTCTAGCATTTATATTGTTGCCATAATGCTTTGCATTATGAAAGTTGCATTGTCTCATTATTCTAACATTTATATTGTGTCCGTAATGCTTTGCATTATGAAATTTGCATTGTCTCATTGTTCTAGCATTTATATTCTATGAAATTTGCATTGTCTCATTATTCTAGTATTTATATTGTTGCCATAATGCTTTGCATTATGAAGTTTGCATTGTCTCATTGTTCTAGCATTTATATTGTTGCCATAATGCTTTGCATTATGAAAGTTGCATTGTCTCATTGTTCTAGCATTTATATTGTTTCCATAATGTTTTGCATTATGAAGTGTGCATTGTCTTATTATTCTAGCATTTATATTGTTCCCATAAGGCTTCACGCCTCTGCCTGTACTCTGTAATAGATCCTGCATGGTCGCTAATCCTTTATCGCCGGCTAACATACCTCGAAGTAAATCTCCTCTATTTGGGAATTGAGGACTGTTCACTCATGTTGGGCCCACGATTGAAGGTGCTCACCCGCTCTGCTGTTTTTCCTGTATCCCCTCTTCCAAAGCCACCATACGTCATTCTACTTTGGAGGATACTTGCCGGTTCATATCGGACTATGGGATGAGAGTTGTAGGCTTCACGCCTTTATAATAGTATATCTGCTTTTCCTCTCTGCTGCTCCTTTTCGTCCAAAGCCCCATGGCCTAAGCCCTTATATAGGAGTTTGAATCTCCATTTTAGCACCAGGCTTTTGGACCGGAATGTTAAGGCTTCACGCCTTAATGAATACTAATGTACTTCTTTAGCTGTGTAAATACGGCATGTGATGTATGAATGGAACTTCATATTTTGTTGTATTGAGTTAGATATATATATCCAGCCAGTGATATATCTATTTTTGATGCTGTATCCCGATGATACCAGGATATCACCCGGAGTTGGTTATGTGTGATTGAATGGCTTTGATAGTTTGAATTATTATGTCTATATTGTTGATGGTGCGCTAGGTAGCGGGCTACACTTTTAACACTGTACAAAATAATTAATTGGGCTGGATTGATTGTGATAATTATAATTGTGTAATATTATTGTATTTCACCCCTTGTGGTTCTGGTGGTTTTATTCTGTCATTAAGAAATGACATGATGTGGGATTTTTCATCGTTAAATATTGATTATGTTAAAGTTGCTAGGACGCAACATGTGTTTATGGTCAACGCCGATCGATCTATGATCTGTTCACCACACTACTGCCCACCATAGGACTACAGCTTTACTGGATGGGGAGGAGTGTCGTAGATCGCTCCCCGTTGGATACCTCTTATTTTACGATCGCCCACGGACATGAACGAAGTCAGCCGATCATCGTACGAGATATGCCACAGACACCCTGAACGTCTGGATGAGAACCCCAGAGAAGACAGATTTATACCAACCACCAACCCTAACGGACGTACTTTAACTTGTGTCAAGCTGAATACTGAACTTGTATTGTACCAATGAGAAATATTCTCAATAGTTAGAGTTATTGGCAAGTCTAGTATAAATGGTATTCTATTGCTTGAATCATTCTACCACAAATTCTTAATAGCTGACTTCATGTATTGCGTATTATGTTCGCACGAGTGTTAAATTAATCCAAAATAATTGCCTTTGGTGTTTACGACGCATTGCGACACTCTTAATATGTGGTGTACATTAAATAATTCCATATTGTAAAAAGTCAAAATGAAATACTTAGCATAAATAAAGTTTACTTTGGTTAATTTAAGATATGGCTGAAAAACATTGGTCAGATGAAAGGGAGACGGAAGACGTGCTTGACTTCGGTGGATATCATACACAGGATGAAAACACAGAATATGGGATTCGTAAGTTAAATTTGAAGTAATTTCACTACGAAATTCTCAAATTATTTATATTTTGTATTTATATGAAATGCCAAACCTTGGGAACCGTGTCGGAGGCGTACAGGTTAGCGTGCTCGCCTCGGGTGCGGCAGATCGTGGGTTCGAGCCCAGGTCGAGTCAAACCAAAGACTAGACAATTGGTATTTGTTGCTTCTCCTCTAAGCACGCAGTATTAAGGGGAAAGAGCAAAGATTGGTTGGCTCGGAATCAGTATAATGTGTCGAGGTTGACCGACATGTCTTTCCGCGGACTGTTGTTTCAGTGAGCTAGCACTATAAAAACACAACTCAGCGTGTTGGTCTAGAACAAAGTCGACTCATTATTATCTCATTAAAATATTAACTTGTTCTCACCATGATATAACTGGAAAATTGCTGAATTGGCGTTCAACAACAATCACTAATCACTCAAACTTTAGGTAAAAAAATACAAACAAAAACGGATACGTGTTTGATGATCTCATACCTTTATTTAGTACATATATTGGTGAATGATAAAATAAACATTATTGATTTAATGTTTTAGTGCTCAGAATACCGTGACGTTGAAACAGTCTGAATATAAACTGCAAGTTCGAGTGTAGCTGTGTGAAAATTAATCTCCATTTGGCGGTTGGCATAGTACAAGTTTGCGGGAAATGTGTAATGGCAAATCTGCAGTCATATCTTTTGTCATAAAGCCATGTAGAATGTTGACCATTGGTGTCAAATGTTAAGAACTGAAACATAATGTCGGGTATCACAACTGTATTTTGTATCAAGTTATTAGTGACACTAAAGTTTGCCAGTGGCTGGCGACGGCTCTGTAGTTTTCTCCGGGTACTCCGGTGTCCTGCACCCATAAAACTTACCGCCACGATGCAACGGAAATATTGTTGAAAGTGGCGTTAAATACCACAATCCTAACCTTATTAATGACCACCTAGTAGCGCTGATCTCATTGGTTGCATGTACAAATGCACGTCCGTTTTTGGATTTTCAAAGGGGATATCAGAAGCTAATTTTATTTATTTGTCAAATATTATCAATTCTAATTCATGCGAATTCCGTTAGAGATTAATGTTTGTGGTGTCTAACGCCATTTTCAACAATATTTCAGTTATATTCCGGTATTTCGTTTGGTATATACTATATTGGTTATCACTTGTTCAAATCATTTTGAATGAAGCAGTTTTTGTAGCTTGTTCATAGTAGTCAGTTATTCAAATTAACTGCTGTTTTCAATTAGTTAAGTGATTAAAAAAGGTTTATTATATTGCAGGAACTACATCAGTCGTCTCAGCCGTTCAGAAGAAAACCCAATCAATACGTAGAGAGAATGACACACATCTTGGCACTGGGTCTATATACCCTATAACAGTAAGCAGTGCACCTGCATTTTCTACAGTAGAAGCCAGTATATATACAACAGAAAGCAATAATTCTCCATCAACAGGAGGCCATGAATTGTTGGTTGTCAGATCAACACAAGAACAGCACGATTACGATCAACAAGGTAGTAGTATTATTCTGTGTCATGCTTTCTCATCAAATCTAAAAATACATTGAATTAAACGTATCATGTCACAAGTGTCTATGGGTTTCATTTACCTTCAGATATTAAACTCCAACTTATTTTGAATTTTTTGGTTGCAGATATAAACATAGATATTATATTATCAAAGTGCAATTTTAAAATAAGCATAGCTGCATTATTTCACTAAGAGGGAAATCATCTCGTCCTGAAAATTAGCTTGACTCCGCCACTTACAGTATTACAAAATGTACAGTATTATGAAAAATCCGGTAAAGTGACCAGTCATGTATATGTGTATTAGACGTATCGATTTTGCCTCTTTTTCTCCGATGTGATCATTATATTTTGTACCTGTTATTTTTATTTTTTTAATTTTTTCCTCTTTTTATTAGATTTACATTATTACTAGATACAGTTCGTGTCACATTTGGAGTTGATTAATATCTTAAACCCTTTATCTTCCAGATATAGACAAACTGAAGAAGAAAAATAGAGAATTGAAGCAGATAAAGATATGTGTTATTTGTAGGAATAAAGATTTTGAATATGTCATTCAACCATGTGGCCACTTGACATGTGACGCATGTTCCAAAGTTGACATTTGCATATGTAATGCATACGTTACTGGTAAACATGTGTCCATATTATCACGATAAGTTACTTCTTGGCACTAATTTATTCCAGTAAACAATATTGTGGAATGGTTATGGGAAATGTTGGGAAGCACTCTTACTCCGTTTTATAAACTGCCATAGCAATTGTTACGATCTCCACTTATTTGTGTATTAGGTGTATCGATCATGTGTTTGTGTATTAGCTGTATCGATCATGTATTTGTGTATTAGGTGTGTCGATCATGTATTTGTGTATTAGGTGTGTCGGTCATGTGTTTGTGTATTAGGTGTATAGATCATGTGTTTCTTTATTAGGTGTGTCGATCATGTGTCTGTGTATTAGCTGTATCGTTCATGTATTTGTGTATTAGGTGTGTCGATCATGTATTTGTTATTAGGTGTGTCGATCATGTGTTTGTGTATTAGGTGTATAGATCATGTGTTTCTTTATTAGGTGTATCGATCATGTGTTTGTGTATTAGGTGTATGAATCATGTGTTTGTGTATTAGGTGTATCGATCATGTGTTTGTGTATTAGGTGTATCGATCATGTGTTTGTGTATTAGGTGTATCGATCATGTGTTTGTGCATTAAGTGTATCGATCATGTGTTTGTGCATTAGGTGTATCGATCATGTGTTTGTGTATTAGGTGTGTCGATCATGTGTTTGTGTATTAGGTGTATCGATCATGTGTTTGTGAATTAGGTGTATCGATCATGTGTTGGTGTATTAGGTGTGTCGATCATGTGTTTGTGTATTAGGTGTATCAATCATGTGTTTGTGTAACTATCGTGATAAAACATCACATAATAAAACAAATACTTTATTTGGTATACTGATACCCAAATGAAGAATTTGCTAAATTTTGAAAATTAATTTATTGAAAATAGAAAATAATGAATTTGATGGTAAAAAGTGGGAAGGAAGGGAATGAATCTAAAAAGAATTTTATTTTGTGTGGCTTAAACTAAAATTTGAAACAAAAATGAGAAAAAGAAAATATGTTTCAAAAATAAAAACTGTGATCATCTATGTAGGGAAGGTCAATTAAGTTTTTCCTTCCCTTAAACTGGATATATCAGACAGATGAAGAATATTTTTTGCTGAAAATGTTGGAAAATAATCATAAATGTGTTCCCTTTGGATTGTTTATTACAATCATGCATTTATTATTCAATAGTGCTATTAATTTTTTCTATCATTAGCCGTTTTTGGATTTATGTTGAATAAGCTCACCTTTAAATAATATCAAGTACCAACCACGTTACTTGAAAAAAGTGTCTATGCACACAGAAATTATATTTATTCATTGTTACAAGTGTTTATTATTATTATTATTTTTCTGTGTTTGTTGAAAATTGTGTATTTATACTGCCTAAAGGTATGAATGAATGTGTTGCGTTCTTGTGTATTGTACATGTATGGTTTTTATTAACGGTGATCATTTAAACATAATGTCTGATTTATCAGTTAAAGGGTATGTTGTGTCCGTTGATAGATAAAACAATGCTAATTGTTTATTTTAGTACTACTGTGCTTCATAATTGAATTGAGATATACATGTGTTTCCTGTCATATAAAGAAACAGTATGTTGAATACTCACCGATTTTTGTTATTGTTTAGTCAGCGATTTCCCAAAAACTACCCCTTTGCTAATAGGATGTATTACGAAATAGGAAAATTCACAGTAGTTATTTATAGTTGACCCCATTTAACAAAACAAAACAAAAATACAAAATAATGTGAAAGAAATATTGTCCGTACATGAACACGTTTGAATGTATTCAAAGTCTGGTGCGTTCAGCATAATAAATACATTGTTGTTTTTGTATCATTGTTTACTAAACTCTTTAAAGGCATACACGCGTTCAAAACTGATTTTTGTTGTTGATATTAAAAGTTGCCAATATCCTAACTTGGGACGAAGTCCAATATTTTTTTTTAAACAATATTAACTCGGATATATGGACCTATAATTTTTTGTTCAAAGTAGACCGAGGGCGGATCCAGATTTTCTTAAAAGAGGGGGCAACTAGGGGCTTCCGTCGTTTTTTTAGTTCCGATCTAGGTACGAAACGACCAGGTTACGAAACGTCCGCATCCGATTTTCTGCACAGATTTAACCATGTATTGACTTCCGGTATGTCATTTCCGGTGCATGAAAATTTAGTCATTAATATATAGAAAAAAATTGCTATTTCTACCATAGTTGGGACTTCGTCCCATAATATGATAATAGGTGTTACCTAACTTGGGACGAAGTCCAATAATTTTTTAAAACAATATATCGGGGACCAAACTCCGGACAGTTTTCGTATCCGCTACCGAACATGGTTCATAACCGGAAGTAGTAAATAAACTTTATTGTGCTATAGCTTTAGTTTGCACATTTTGTTGTTCATGTGCGATGCTTTATTCACGAGAAAAGCCGTCATTAGTTTTATACATCATAAAAATTATAAACATTGTCGGTCATCTTTGTTTATGGTTGTCAAGGACTACTTCACGCTCTATCTCGCTATATTTTGAACAGGTTCCACATCTCACGAGAGCTGCAACTTTATTTTTTTTTTCTACATCCTTGTACCCGTTCTTGATTTTATTTATACAATATGTCGTTTTTAGTACTTTGATACTCGTGCCATTACAAGAGCAATTTTTTACTGCATCGATTTTTTTGCAGAAACCCCCTGTAGCTGTACATGTATTAGTTCCGGTATGTCATTTCCGGTGCATGAAAATTTAGTCATTAGTATATATAAAAAAAATTGCTATTTCTACCATAGTTGGGACTTCGTCCCATATAAACGGTCAGTAACAGTTTATCACTTGTAAATATACTGTCAACGCATTTTGACTGCTCAAATATAACGATTGCAGTATAAATATGTATATCTTGTTGAACTCTATACATTTATTATTTTTAAAACATTGAGTATGTGTACATTTGTTATTTTTAAAACATTGAGTATGACTACCATATCGTCACCGTGTTAAGGTTGTGACACATGTTGAACTCTGTACATTTGTTAGTTTTTAAAACATGGAGTATGATACCTTGTCGTCGCCGTGTTAAAGTTGAGACACATGTTGAACTCTGTACATTTGTTATTTTTATAACATTGAGTATGAATACCTTGTCGTCGTCGTGTTAAGGTTGGGACACATGTTAAACATTAGTGTTAGTGATTGTTAGTTTACATTTGCAACTGTCATAAATAACGTCTGCATAATCTAAAAGGGAAGGTACAAATGATTTATATGTTTTACGATTCATAGTCTAGGTAGCAGACTTATGTCAAAACATTTGTTACTTCTTTTACAAATGTCTTCGATATGATCAGACCATATGATGCTATCATTGAAAATTAGACCCAGATGTTTACTGCCATAAAACTTGCTTACTACTAGCATTATTCAATCATGCATGCTATAACTACATCTTTGAGGGGCTTTTTATAAACACCATTTTTTCCTGACATAACCAGAGCATCCTAGTTCTTTTAGCCCACCTGGACCAAAGGGCCAGGAGAGCCATTGCCATCACTTGGCGTCCGTCGTCGTCGTCCGTCGTCGTCGTCCGTCGTCCTTCGTCCGTCGTAAGTCTTAAAACTTTTTCAAAGATCTTTTCCTCTAAAACTACTAAACTAATTGGAACCAAACTTTGTCTGAATCATCACGAGGGTGTCTAGTTTCGAAATTGTGTCCGGTGATGCCGTGCACTAATCAACATGGCCGCTGTTACTAAAAATAGAACATATGGTAAAATTGCAGGTTTTTGGGTAATAACTCAAAAACCGTTAATAATATCAGAAATCCGTCAGATTATAAATGGTCAGCACAGCAAGATCTAACTACCCTGCAATTTTGAAGAAAATCTAGTCACCCATCTTGGAGTTATTGCCCTTTTTCATAATTTTGTTTTTTTATTTTAATATTTTTCGTCCTATATTTCAAAAACTATAAGAGATAAAGATTAAGTTTAAATTGCAACATGTTCAGCATGTCAAAATCTACCTACCCTGCAATTTTGAAGTACCCATTTTGGAGTTATTGCCCTTTTTGCATCAAATGTTCTAAATTTTAATACTTTCATCTTATATCTCAAAAGCTATTAGAGATATGGGGAACGTTTTAACTGCAAAAATGTTCAGAATGTCCAGATCTACAAACAATTTCCCACAGTTGAAAATGTCCGACAACTTTGTGAAGAGTTATTCCTCTTGAAATGCATTTTTGTTGACTTTAACTGCTTTTGGTTACTCAAATAATCAAAGGGAAGCAACTCTATTACAAAATGCGAAGGAGCAAAAGAAAAATTTTGAGAATCATTGACATTTATGTTTTTACAGCAATGTTGATAACTTACATTAAAGGGAGAACACTTGCCCAAAAATTTTTTGAAGAGGGGGTCTGCAATGACGAGGGCTACATTTGTTATTTTTTGACCGAAGTTATTAAGTTTTATTGACTGATGCTGTTATTATACCCTAGTGAGCAATACAGGCTCATGGGAGACTCTAGTTTTGTTTGGTTTTTTTATCATTTGCATTTGTCATCTTTTTTGTTTGTTTGCATATTTGTCATAGGAGTTATTCTTCTTGTTTTTTGATGTGATTCAATAAACATAAAGATGAATTAATAAGATTTCACAAAGAGAAATTAATTAATCTCATGCAGTTAATTGTTATTTATTTGTTTATTTCATATACAATACATAAACATTCTTGTAATCGGATTTCTACTTTCACTTTAATTCTGATTTTTATTATAAATATTAAAATTTCTTCATTTTTCTTCACTTATGATTGATTATAGTCAGTTAGTGAACGAGTGGTTGTTGTGTGATTCCAAATGAGCAATATTTCCAGCTAAATCATGCAAGAACAAGTTACATTCGATGAGATGACGATGATGTCAGCTTTATATCAGACCAACATGCTTAGTTGGATTTTTGTAATGCTAACTCACCGAAAATACAGTCCTCATGTCGCTGTGATATGTTGAAGGTCATTGCGTTTTTACAGCCAGCATTAATCATATGCCTGTCATTACCAGTACTTATATTATCATTTGCATTTGTCATCTTTATTTATGTTTGAAGGTTTGTTATACAAATTATTCATCTTGATATAAAGGTACTCTAATAACCATTAGGATATATTAATATGATTTCACCAAAAAGAAAAATTAATTAATCTTAACACCCTGTCCGTTATTATTTCTTTGTTTATTTCATATACATTACATAGCATTATTGTAACACCGCTGTCTACTTTCTCCCTTTTAAATCTAATTTATATATATATATTGAAATTTCACAATTTGTCTTCTATTTTTTATTGATTTAATGGTGTATGACAAGCATAAAATACATACATGTCTCCAATTTCTACCTAATCTTAGGCCTCGACCTCTACAAATTGTGTTTTCGAAGACAATTGCTAATTTTAAAACATATACAGTAGAACCTGTGCAATCCGACCCCTGAGTTTTCCGACATCCTGTGAAATCCGACAAAAATGTATGGTCCCAAAGTAGTGTTAACATAAATAAAACTTGAGTATTCCAACATCCTGTACAATCTGACACATTTCCCTGGTCCCTTAGTTTGTCGGATTAGACAGGTTCCACAGTACTATCGAAATGAGAGATTAGGAATGTGTTTACTCAGTTTTAGCCCCCCCCC
>MJUT01044651.1:277298-317422 GCA_002080005.1 Gigantidas platifrons | reverse complement strand
TATTTCTTCACTATTCATTATATACACTTTATAAATTGAAAAGTACTCTGTAAATATAATCAAAATTGAATGACAATACAGGTTTTTGAACTCATTTGGGGATCAACATAAAACAGGGCGCTTCTCATTAAATCAGTAAGTGTACTATAGTATATCATGGTATATATGACTTTATGGAAAATATAGTAAATAGTATATATTTATATGTCTTACATTGTTTATTTAGTCTTAAAGGCAAATATCATATATTGTCGGATAAGATGAAAATGTTATCCTTCAACTCAGATGATCCAATCCACATGGCCAAACTTGACTGGATCAGATAGGATTGCACAAAACAAAGGACTGTTGTATAAATGTGCATCATGTGTGATCTCTTCTCTTTTGCCATTAATTTAAATTTATCAGAATTGTTAATTTTCAGAAGTAAAATAAAATATATAAGAAAAGATAATTTCCATGTAATAAATGATAGAAACAATTAATGCCTATATGAAACGAGAAATATATAGAGATATTCATCTGAAAACTCTTATATTACATGTAGTTTTGAAATTCCTTCTGTTTTCTTTTGTATCAGAGTTAACTCCCCTAGCTCATGTACATCGAAATTCACCACTAAACAATGAATGTCTCTAGATTCAGGAAACACATTTGTTTTTAATGCATAGTTTTTTTGTGTTTTGTGTGTTTTATCCTTTATATTTATTGTATTACATACTTTGTCAACTTTGCTTAGACATGAGGTGCATGCAGAATTTATATATGCACAGAAGAACAATGTGAACTGTCCCGGGATTTCACAAGTAACTTTTTTTGATTTTTTTGTTGTTTTTTGGTTCAGACATGCTTGTTATTATTTCCATGTTATATAAATAGTATACTATGAAAGGTCAAGTCCTTAAAATGGTCTGTCAAGGACTAATATGAAGGAAAAGCGGGGAGATGTACTTGATTATTTATACTCAAAAGACTATCATATTTATTGTCTTGAAGACACACATTTTGTAGAACAAGATGAAGTACAGATCAAAAATCAGTGGCAGGGAGAATGTATATTTAATTCATTTGCATCTAATCAGAGAGGTGTTGCTATATTTGTCAAAAATAACTTTGAATTTAAAATTAATCAAGTTCAAAAAGATGATAATGGCAACCTTCCTGGATTATACCTTAATATTGAAGACAAGAGAATTACTTTAATCAATATTTATGGTCCAAATGTGGACACTCCCTGTTTCTATAATAAAGTGGCAGATGTAATTGAAAACTTTGATAATCAGTCCTGTATTTTATGTGGATATTTAACTTAATTCAGAATTTCAATCTTGACACACAGAATTATGTTAACATCAATAATCCCAGATCTAGAGAAAAACTTTTAGACATTAAGGAAGACTATAATTTAGTTGATCCTTTTAGAGAGTTATATCCTGATCTTAAAAGATTTACTTGGCGAAAGCGGAATCCTTTCAAGCAGTCTCGGTTAGATTTGTTTTTG
This sequence comes from Gigantidas platifrons, assembly GCA_002080005.1. Lineage (NCBI taxonomy): Eukaryota > Metazoa > Mollusca > Bivalvia > Mytilida > Modiolidae > Gigantidas > Gigantidas platifrons. The sequence continues at coordinate 315,921 of MJUT01044651.1, read as the reverse complement.
GTCTCCGATAGTTTCTTTCATAGTGTATGTGATGTTAAAATTGATAATAGCTATAGGTCAGACCATTCGCCAATCATATTTTCATTCAAAATAAATGAGTTTATGAGAGGCAAAGGCCTTTGAAAGTTTAACAATTCTCTTCTTCATGACACTGAGTATGTAAAATTAGTCAAGAAACAGATCAAAGATGTAAAGGAACAATATTCAGTACATGGTATTGTATATAATAAAGAGGCATTAAGGGATATTAACAACCTTGACATGACAACTACAATTTTGAAACAGATGAGAGATTTTCCATAGGTTTCGTTTTTTTTGCTTATTTGTTTTGACTTTGGATAATTCAAAAGATTTCCAATATGTGTCGTTGTTTTTTTTTCAATTTTAGTTGTCTATATTTCAAAGTAGCTATTTAGATTTTCCATTAACAATTTCTAAGTTGTATATCGTGTATATTGTGTTGATAGTAAAGCATAGGTTGTAATTGTCTTGGACACACCATTTGCACTTGGGAATCACCATAATTTTCCGAAATGTCTTTGAAATGAATTGCTATATATATGTACATGTATCCCTACAACTTGTACTACATCAGTGTGTGAAATTAGCGGTAGACTGACCTATAGACAATGTATATGTAAAATCAAGCTGGTCTATGTCAAATTTTCAAAATTTTATATACCAGTGAGGTCTATATACAAATTGGTCTATCATGCCACACAATTTAGTTTCACACACTGCTACTTGTACATTTATTTAATAGAGAAATGTAGATTTAAACCTACTGTACTTTCTATCTGTGAATACAGTGAACTCCAACATCCAAATGTACTCTTGTCTAATCCATACAGTCTGGCTTTAGTGAAAGTTTCTTGATCTAGAACACCTTTTAAACTGTCAGGTACTGTCTTTACTGTTTTGTACAGACATCTCTGAAAGGAAAAAAAATAGACGACATGTTAAAGGCATACATGTATTGTCTATGATTTTGCTGAACATTTTTAACTGTCCATAAATGATTTGCTTAAGCTATCATTAAACAGTTATGCTGCAAAAGATACGATTTGTGTTCTTTTTTGACAAAAAAGACCCAAAACTATCGTCATCGGAATTATTGTCCAGGATGACAAGAATTCAATTTAACCCGCCTCTATTCATATGACCTTCTATGTGAACCCGTCTTCAGCATGCACACTGTTTAGAAACAATATACAACATGTCGGAAGAGAAAGTGTCAACGCGTGGAAGAAAGAGGACTTTGACGGATTCAGAGAGAAAGAGGACTAGAAGTGCAGTATCTTCCAAATGGAACAAATGCAGTATATATGTAGGGGATCAGTTGGACCGTTGGAATGAACTGAAGGAAGTGATATGCATCCAAACTCGCGCTGAAGTGGCAAAGATTTTGCTTGATAGTTAAGCCAAGCATGTTGCCTTCTTTTCTCAATCGTTTTTCATATTTTATGAATTCATGATAATGCCTATGCAGTCTTCGAAATTAGACTTCCGAATTTACTGGCCCGAAAACTTCAAAATTAGAATATTTATATAGATTCTATTGAACAAATTTGGCAAAAGTCACTGGTCCGAATCAATTTTCACCGGCCGTGGGCCGCCGGACCACTGCTAAAGTTGATGACTGCCTATGATCATTTTCGGTAGATATTATTCAATATATGTAATTTTGCACTTATGGCAACAGCAAATTATTGTCAATGAGTAGCATAAAACGGCCGTATTTGCGAGGTAAACAAAAACGACATGCTGCAGCATCCGGGCTACTGGCATAAAAATAGATAAAAATAAATTTGGCCTCGCTCAGGTCAGTGCATAATTAATTATCTTCCAGTAACGATGGTCAGCTTTCTAAAATCGAAAAAAACAACGTTTTGTAGCATATTTGCCAATAATTCTGTGTTTAATCTTCATTTTAAGAAGGTCAGTACAGAAAACGACAATAATTTTGGGTATGAAAAAATTACGATTTTGGTAGACAATATGATATGCCTTTAAATAATCAATTACTCTACATTGATAATTTGATGTATGACACAATCTGTCCATAACAAAAATGCATCGGAATGCACTGGGGTCAATTTTTTTATTTCCAGAATACCTTTGATAGGGCTTGTGATGAGATTAGGCCGGAGATACAGAGCAGAAATTGTCATCGGAAGTATAATCTCAACGAGATTACGGCATTGATTGATTGAAAATGTACCATTGGGGACATTGGAAAACAGGAATCTTAAATTTTATCAATAAAAGACACCAGTCAATTCTTATTTTACTATCAACATATCTTTACTATTAATTATACATGTATAACTAAGATAAATTTNGGCAGATTTTGCTAGCTGTTCTGTTGTAGAAGTTACCTCCACTTTCTGGAGAACCACAGTATGAATATAATTATATATATTTATATCTTCTGTGTCTGTCCAATCCGTGAATATTAGATCCAGTGCATGAATATATGGTATTATATATAGATATGAATATTAAATCCACCAGTTATAATATATGTATATAAATGTCAATATCAGTGTGCATTATTTAAATAAATACTGTAGTTAAGAGATAATATATATAGGCACATTATGTCATTGTGAGGTTATGTCTCTCATAAACACCATTATTAAATAATATGATTAAAACAGCCCTAATACGTTTAAATCAGTCTGTATCATACAGTAGCTCTGCCCAGCTTAATATCTATACAGCTTTTCGGCCCCGGGCCAATACAGCTTTGGTCCGTATTGGCTCGGGGCCGAAAAAGCTGTATAGGTTCCGGTTTGCAATCTTACTTCAGTTCCGACATTTCTTTCGCATACTACAATCCTCATGTCGTCTTTCAAGGCTGTCGTTGACAGTGACCCTGTGGCTTTCACAAATGAAGAAGCCAAACAAATATTGCATCAATTTGCAAAGGAAATTTGGAGCTTTGAATTCTGTTAAAAGCATATTGGAAGTTTTAAACTGTTTCAATCATCTAGACATGCTCAATGACACTGTAGTCTGGAATTCAAATACCATGTCATGCATGTGAAAATGATAAGGTCAGTATAGAACCAGCTTAGCAGGTCGTATATTTGTCGTATAAACAAAATAAGTATAATTATTTAATACCGGTGTTGTTAACTGGTTGTTTCTGTATTGGCCCCGTATATATTCTCGATCAGCTGTATTGGCCCGCGGCCCTTGGCCTACGGGCCTGGGGCCAATACAGCTGGCATCGAATCTGTACCGGGACCAATACAGAAACAACCAGTTAATAACACTATAATAAAAATAGATCATTGTTCGTAGTATTTATGCCAATAATTTCACTCTGGTAAAGTCCAGTAGAATGCCTAAAACCGTTCATTCACTTATCAATTCATCTTTAGAAAACTGCACCTAGCATCATACAAAGCATATATTAAGCCTCTACTAATGTTCTCTATAGGCATATGCAGACTATGCGGGATATATACCAACGCCGTGCAATCTAATATAGATGAGCTGTGTTAGTGTATTAGTGTCACTAAATATGATATCACACAGATTATAATGTATACTAGTATATAAAATGGTCTTCAAGGCAATGAATGTTTGGCCTATATCCATCAGCTTAGAGCAGATGCGTGATGACTATCAAATAATATAACTTCCCTAAGACAAGGTGATTGACACAAGATTGGTATTTACTATATTGCAATAGAATTAGAAAATTAATGAGGACTGACATTTTTTTTCACTAGGACAACCAAACCCATACAATTTTTTAGTACTCTGAGATATTTAAATAGTAAAATTACACCGGATGTCTTTCATATTCATTTATTAAATTTCCGATTTCTGTACCGGTCATTGGATCTAGCATTGACTTATTCATACTGTCATTGTCTAAAAGTAATGGGACATAACGTGATAGGAAATTATATGAAATAACCTGTCTGTATCCAAGATATTCGTCCCACAAATACATCATCCATGAGAATACCAGTACGGCTAAAAGTATGTTATTTTCTAATATATCCATTGTCATGCTTCACGACAGGAAGTACTTCGGGGACGATAATAATAACGCAGTAAATCATACTCGAATAGCACCACATTTACGGGAATGGAATACTTCTTCTTCGGAGGTCTCTGGGTAGAGAATTATCGCACTTGAGCGTGAACTTATATGCTTTCTATCTTGTTAAAATATGCAGTAGCGTATGCAGTCTTAGCTAGAAAAAAAAGTTGCTTTACATTTGTATACATACGAACCCTGACATAATATTATTTATGGATGTCAGAATGTAGAATTTACTCATAAGACATTTTCACATGGATCGGCATACCGAAATCAGTGTGAAACCCCAGCTCCCAAAAAAGTCAATTTCAGTTTATGAGAAACCCCAAAAATCAATTTGAAATATAAAAATAGGAAGTACACCTCTACATTGTGTGAGCAAAATATACCTAAATGTTTCATTGAAATCCGTCAACTGGTGTGAGAGGGTAGTGTACCTCAAAGGTGTGACGAATGGACGTGACGACGGACAGGATGAAGCTTGGGATATAATAAACTAGAAATAAAGGAATCCATATAGATTGGTGAATTTAAAATCATTTAGAAAACGTAAAAACATTGGAATAAAAAAGAAAATAAATTGTTTTTGATATATTTAGATCATTCCCGTAACGTTTCAGAACAAAACTCGTGTATTATATCTAAGGTTTACATAAATCAAATTCAAATAAATGTCAGAGTATGGCAAACAAGTCATCTTTATTCGTTAATTTTGAAGAGGAACGCAAGTCTCCTACCCCTTTCCAAGACGAAATATTATAATACTTTGTCTATATCAATGATTGTCTCTTTGTACGCTGTAGAATACATAGACAGAGCAGATAGTCTTTTAGTGGTCATAGTCGATCGTAAATACGTCTTTGTCCTACACATGACGCTAAAGCTCTTCTCTGCAGTATATAGCTGTTGTTACTGGCATGCATAACAGTATGAGTTACATGATAGATACTCGGGTAAAGTTCTGTATTTGTATTTGTAAGGTTTCGGATAGGGTGTTTGGCTTAGGATTGTTTATAACCGACCATCTTTCCATCCATCTGTCAATTTCATGCTTGAAGTTGCAATTTCAACCCCAGCGATTTTTTTGTTTTTAATTTTCAATGCACAAATTATGTTCAGTAGTTCTCGAGAAACCAAAAAGTGTAAAGTTACCGGACGGCCGATGTTCACCAAGGGATAGCAAAAGCTTACCAAGTGAGCCTTAAAGTTCAAACAAAACAAGCTAGAAGAGCTGTGGGCACAGCTCACACATATATACCCCCACTTCCCACAATCGTTGAAATGGGTGAAATCCAATTCCCGAAAGTTTCATGTAAGTCCATACAATCGTTCAGGGAGGAGTTGCGCATACAATAAAGTAACACCCTTTTCATAAATGTGGGAGTGAGGGTAATGTTGCAAGACAAATATAATAAAGCAACGAAAACATCTTTATTTTTTATTTTATTTAATTTCAGTATTTGACACTTCATGCCTTCAATGACTGTGTGTTAACATTAGAGGGAATTTACCCTATTTAACAGCAATAGCACATTCACTTATAGTTATGGATCAATTATTCCAAATGTTTGTTCTCATTTAAATCTGCTCTAAACCAAACATGGGTGAGATGGTCCTTGATGATCGGCTTTTAAAATTATATCCATTACAATATAAAGTTCTTAGAATGATAAGATTTGAAATTATGTTGCATGATTTCTGTGGATTCCGTTGAAGATTCCTTAATGTTTATCATATATATCATTATACTATATTTCATGTACATTTCCTGTCTCCTCATTGGTGAAGGAGCGTGTGCCAATTTATTCTATCACATGGCAGAGGGTGATAATTTAGTTTATCACATGCCATAGCTGACAAAATTGCTCATTTGTCATTTAAGAACACCCATGTATAAAACATACACCAAAATGGCGGAAAAATATTAACAAATACAAAAAATGTATGTAATCTTATTTATTACACATCATCGATATCACAGTTTAACACATTTAAAGACAACAGCAATTGAAATTCACTTGTAGGGCAGAATCTACAAAATCTTTGATCAGCTGGTATTTTTGTTGTACCATATCTACCAGTTTCTATCGCCAAAGACGGTTATTACTAATTACTTTCGGTAAACAATTAAATTAATAAAGGCAGATGTTGGGCAGGCAGTGGTGTCTGGGGAACAAAGTCGGCGCTTTGCAACAGTAAATTCAAATTTGATTTAGTGTCATATAATAAAACACTTAATGACTTTCGATTTCGGTGAATACAAGGATTGATCAACCCATGGAAGGTCATCAATTGTACAATGTTCATATTGTAGGGGCATAAGTCATTTACTTCTAATAACAAGGCTAACAATATTGAAGTTCATTTGCGCTACAATGCCCTCTTCAGTAACCTACCAAAGGCCCAGGGTTCAACAGATTTGTTTATGTAGAACTGTCAGAGTACGTTGGCCTCCACCTATTTAATTCTGGTAGTCACAATATAGTTGACAAATTGTTGAATGTGATCATAAACACCAGTGACCACACCTAATCTATTTATTTTGTGTCTTCTGTTTTGTATTTAATTTATTTTATATCCAACATTGTTTAATCTCCTCAATCCAGCAGAAATAAATCACACAAATATTCTCACAAACAAAAAAACAAAAACTTGGAATACACAATTCATTTTTACGAGGTTGAGGCTTATGAATAGGTAGAAATGGGAGGCAAGTATGTATTTTATGTTTATCATACACCATTAAATCAACGAGGGAAAAAGAAGAAAAACGGTGAAATTTCATTATACATACATATTAATTAGGCTTAAACTGAAAGTAGACAGCGGTGTTACAATAATGTGTGGTATTCGTTCAATAATCATGAAGGGTATCGACTCATTCCACACAATATGGTGGGGCATTACCATGCCCATCTTTGATGGTTGCTATCTATTTTGTGCATCATTTTGTATTTTAGTTGTTTTCTGTTCTGTCACCAAGTATTTGATTGCCTTCAGTAATATGAATTTTGATTGTTCAATGGTGACTACATATTGTGAACTTTGATGTCATTAAATAATAAAATGGCATTTTCAATTCAAACGAATTCTTCATTAATTCCAGGCAACCATCAAACGGAGCACAACAATGTCCCTCTCTTATCTTGTCATAAAATAATGTTATGTAATGTATATGAAATAAACAAGGAATAAATAACGGACAGGGTGTTAAGATTAATTAATTTTTCTTTTTGGTGAAATCATATTAACATATCATAATGGTTATTAGAGTACCTTTAATTTGTATAACAAACCTTCAAACATAAATAAAGATGCCAAATACAAATGATAATATAAGTACTGGTAATGACAGGCATATGATTAATGCTGGCTGTAAAAACGCAATGACCTTCAACATATCACAGCGAAATGAGGACTGTATTTTCGGTGAGCTAGCATTACAAAAATCGAACTAACCATGTTGGTCTAGTATAAAGCTGACATCATCGTCATCTCATCGAATGTAACTTGTTCTTGCATGATTTAGCTGGAAATACTGCCCATTTGGAATCACACAACAACCACTCGTTCACTAATTGACTATAATCAACCATAAGTGAAGAAAAATGAAGAAATTTTAATATTTATAATAAAAATCAGAATTAAAGTGAAGGTAAAAATCCGGTTACAAGAATGTTTATGCATTGTATATGAAATAAACAAAGAAATAACAATTAACTGCATGAGATTAATTAATTTCTCTTTGTGAAATCTTATTAATTCATCTTTATGTTTATTGAATCACATAAAAAAAAACAAGAAGAATAACTCCTATGACAAATCTGCAAACAAACAAAAAAAGAAGACAAATGCAAATGATAAAAAAAAAACCCAAACAAAACTAGAGGCTCCCAGGAGCCTGTATTGCTCACCAGGGCATAATAACAACTTCAGTCAATAAAACTTGATAACTTCGGTCTAAAAATAACAAATGTAGCCCTCGTCATTGCAAACCCCTCTTCATTGACTTCCGGTATGTCATTTCTGGTGCATGAAAATTCAGCCATTAGTATATAGAAAAAAATTTGCTCTTTCTACCATAGTTGGGACTTCGTCCCATACTAATGACTGATTTTGCATGCACCGGAAATGACATACCGGAAGTCAATACATGGTTAAATCTGTGCAGAAAATCGGATGCGGACGTTTTGTAACCTGGTCGTTTCGTACCTAGATTGGGACTTAAAAACGACGGAAGATTTGGGTCTGGGTCCCCCTATTTGCCCCCTCTTTTAAGAAAATCTGGATCCACCCTCGGTCTACTTTGACCAAATATTATAGGTCCATATATCCGAGTTAATATTGTATAAAAAAATATATTGGACTTCGTCCAAAGTTAGGTAACACCTATTATCATATTAACATTTAAGCCACGCCTACTTGACCTGAAATTCCGCGAAATATTAAGGATTAATGGGTTGAAAGAGAAACGTCATAAAATAAAATCTTTGACGTCATATGAAACATTCAGCGTAGAACGTAAATGCAGACGTTCTTTCGCAACAAATACGTTTCGATGTTGGATATAATTCAACAAGAAATTATTTCAAAGGTATGTGATGTTTTTATTTTCTATCATACTTAATTTCAATGGACATGTTGTGGATTTAAAGAATTACTCCGCAAAATCAGATGGGGCCTCTAGGGGGTAACTAACTTTTTAAATAATTTGAATATTGGTAGTAATATCCATTAATGTCACTAATGATTGCAGTATAACGAAAATAACAGTGCATTGACTTGACATGAAATTCGATATACGTATCGCGGAAAATGCTTGGGGAAACACTTGCATTTTACCCGATTCTAAGCCTCATCTGTATATCGATTTTATGTCAAGTAAATGCACTGTTATTGTCTATATTATATGCATGCGGGATACATGAATTGCTATCACTAGGCATTCACTGTCACGATTTTAGTCTTTAGCGGTTAGGTAGTGGTTTTAATCGCATTTTATAATCTTCAAGTTTTAAAAAACTGCTTCGGCGTCACGTTATAAATATACAGAATGACGTCATTGTCCTCGTGCTGCGCGAGAATAGTAAATCAAAGCAAATGACCGATTTTATTGCATGACCGANCAGATGTCACGACACGATATATGTACACATAATGGGTTTCAAGCAATATCAATTCTTATGACAAAAACGTTTTCATTCGCTTTTTAATCTTTTTCTGGCAATATGGGCAGAATTTAAGTTGGTATGCACATTTTTCACACGTCACACGATGTCCACAGTTTGGAAATAACATCGATATTTCGTTGGTTTTACATCGTACACATAAGATACTTTCTTTCAGCTGTTTGTTGATTTCTCTCAGTTTCTGAGGATCTAAAATAAAAGAAACAGCACATTATTGAAACAACTATCAAATGTTAAAACAGACATAGAAACAAATTGGTTGAAATAAAACAAAACTGAACACCGAGAACACGTCCAAAGGCAAAACATTGTTCACGAACTTAATTAGAGAGGTGATGGGATAAAACTAGATGTATTGATATAAACAATCCTATTAAAACTACAGTCAAGTAATCTAAGATCAAACGAAACATTTTCTTGTCTACATTTTGTACATTATTCACTGAATGAATAGCAATGCTGTAGTGTAAATATAACATTATCAGATCTTTATCAATGTTACATCTGCATACATATATATTCTAGTGAAATTACGGATGCATAACTGAACAAAATGTGGCCAAATACGCACGAGCGAGATAATTATCGCCATGATGCATGTCCACTAAGGTTTAAAGGAATACTCCAGTCAGCTGAAATGTTGTTTTAATTCAATTCATTATTACTTTTTATTCATACATAACTTATTATTTAAAAAAAGCACCTTTATGAACATTAATATACCCAATTAAAAATGTGAATATTTGGAATTTCCTGTCGTTGTGTAAGCGGCCATAACACCTATTCATGTGACGTCACAGGTCCGGATCATGTTAGTTGAATAAATAACATGTATCTGATTCTTCCCAATATCGTGCCCGTTTGGTTATGTTTTAATGTAAGATCAACTGCAATACAATGTTTATAATCGTATATCGTTCTAATTTTTTTCTTAATATTCCCATCCAATGTTACATTTTCATAAAACAAAGGAGTTTATTTGTATCGGGAGGGGGAGGGTCTACGTATAATTTCATTTCAGAGAATTTCATGTTTGACGTGATTGGCTGTATAGTTTAAATAACTGTCAGTTTTAACTCATTTAATGCGTACACATGCTTTTTTTTCTTTTTTGTCCCCAATGTTGTCGTACTTTCCCGTGTTTTTCGAGGTCACTGGTCGATGTGTTGACAAGGGTAATTACACAAAAAAATTCTTCTCACATATTCCCTTCTAATTTCGTTAGTGCAATAAAATGCTTAACATAAAGTCATAATGATTTTGTAAATATCAAAAGATAAATATACGACGTTATTTTACGAATTACATAATTTTCAATGATAAAATTGCAACTGATCAATGCTGATATAATATACGATACCGACACTAATACGTCACGGCTCTTTCGGAAGAGCTTTAATTGCAGGTATAATCTGAGAATGTATTATGTCCCTTGTCTCCTCACATTGTAGAGTGTTGAAAAGTGGTGACCTCCATTGCTGGGTGCAACAGGCAACTCCAATCGCCAAATTCTACCTTACGGTATATTATTTATAACAGTCATTAACACAAATGTCTTTTAGTTAATGTCATTTAAATATTCACGCTAACTTGTTAAGACCATGGAGTTTTCCTTTAAAATATTAAATAAGAGATAATAACGTTGATAAAATGAATGTATTCAAAATGGCCACATATCGGTCCTTTTTACTTTGTCAGCAACAATAAGATGCTTTGTATGTACAAGCACTTTTTATGCATTAGTTTATTAAATTATTTGGCTTTCAAATCTTTCGATTTTGAGCGTACATGATGAAGGTTATTCCAGAAACGTGTCGTGCGTGCTAATTTTGATATATCTACGTTTATATTGCTACCATCTTAACCCCGGTGTCAGACTATCTTCTGGGACAATCTTTCGATTTTGAGCGTACTTGATGAAGGTTATTCCAGAAACGTGTCTTGTGCACTACATTATATTTTGTTTGTATTAAAATATAATCGTCACGATCTCAAACAACCTTATAATTACCCATCGTCGACCACCCAAGGCTGACCACACTCCGATACTATGCACTATTCACCGGTGCATCATAAAAGAAAATTTGACGTATCCGTGAATTATTCGTCTGAAATCTGATTGGTCCCGTGACGTATGGAAGACGGGAATTATTTGCACTTGCATTACTATGTTCTGGATCTGATAACCGATATCTGATACAATGTACATTGTATTTGCACAGTAAACGAACAATCATTGTTTTATAGTACATGTATGTTATTTTATTTTTGTGACCTACTGACCAATCGTACATTTTCAGTACTATTGTGTTGCTATAGCAACTTCTAAATGTCGGATCGGTATTTCTGAACCACATGTAATTGTTTCAGTTGACTCACTCAGACATATATGATCTTAGACGATTTTAACTATCCTGTTTAGGCCATTTGGTTTCATTGCTCCCAAAACTTCAAATTATTTGGCTTTCCAATCTTTCGATGTTGAGCGTACCTAATGAAAGTTATTTCAGTAACGCGTCGTGCACATTGCATTTGATATCTACGTTTTTATCACAACTGATATGCATTAAAATATGATATGTTGTTATATAATTACTAGCACATACTTCTTTCCTCTGGTTCCGTTATCGCCTGCATATTACTAGCTGAAACAGAATCAAAGTGAACTTTAAGAAGCAGTTGAAGGGAAATGTACATGAATTTAAAGTTCACCCTCAGGCATAGGTGACGTTATCCGAGTTTGGCTATCCTGTTTAGACCTTTTGGTTTTATAGCTCCCAAACCTTGTAATTATTTGGATTTGCAATCTTTGGAAATTCGAGCGTACCTGATGGTTACTACAGAAACGCATCGTGCGCACTAAATGTGATATCTATGTTTATAGTAGACCACATAACACCAGTGAGACATAACTGTCATCAGCACCTGCTTGTTGATTATACATCTCCCAGTTGATACAATATTTCAGAGTTTGTGATTCTTATCATGCCTTGCTTCACAGGGGCTTGCAGCTTACAAGGAATCTACTGAAATAAGGGTTCCCAATGGTTAAGTTGAAGTAACCAACTCGAAAGTTTTACCCTCCTTTTTTAGAGTGTGATATTGTACTGACTTTGCTTATATTGCATAAAGCTGTGTGTTTTCATGTAGCATAGAAGCAGCATCTACCAAGTTTACTGCTGAACCTGACAGGAGATAGAACCCACGATGTACCGAACTCCTGACAATGCTTGTAATACAACCGAGACGGTTTGTATTTGGCCAATAATTTGTGGTTTGGTAAATTGGCACAAGTACCATCGTCTATAATTATTTACATAGAGTCGCCTGCAAACAATTATACAACCGAGGCGGTTTCTAGTCAGTCAATATTTTATGGCTTTGCATAAAATAACAACTACCATCGTCTATAATTATTTACATCCGCTGCTCACCTGAAAACGCACTTTGCAGTTGGCCATTTTTTTCTACTATGATTTCAATCAAGTCTTCCAGAGTAAAGTTATTATGACCTAAAAAAAAGAAGAACACTCTGCATTGACATATATAGTCATATAACTTTTTGCTATGGAAAGCTTCAAATAAATAATTATGTTGTATATAGATTGATGAAAATAATTCTTAACGAGTTTGGTTGTTATTTTGTATTACGTCTTATTTTACATATTGTATATGTTGTATTGAATCTGCTAAACAAAATTGTTGAACGTGTGCTTATTATACATTTTGTATCCATTAAATATAATAAAAAAAGAAAATGTATTTTCACTCCCATATTGTTATTCTATAAAATCGTTGGTATATTATTAAGAAAAGATATAGATGTAAATGAACACCCAACATTACACTTAGATATACAGATATGCACTCAGGTGCTTCGGAAGTGTCAACAGTTCCTGTTCAACATGTGACACTTATCGTGTTACTGCTAAGAAGAGTTCGATGATGTGTAAATCGATGAAGGAAAGACAGCACAATGGCCAAAAGAACAAGGACAAAAGGACAAACCCCACTAAAACCAGGAGACTCAAGTGCACCGGAAGGGTAGGCAATTCATGTTCCATTAGTGGCTTCCGTCGTGTTAATCTAGTCACAAACCCGGTGTTAAACGACACGAACATCATCTGATATGGAAATCGTGTTAGACACCAGTATGCGGTAATAAATGACAAGTAGCAAATAAAACATGAACTCTTTACAAAAGAAATGGAGTCAAGACAAATCAAACATCGTTTTTAGCGTGGCAATCGAAGCGGACATCACAAAACAATGTATTGAATGACCTTGTGAAAACAATATCAATGCCGATTGATTCGACTTCGTTGGAATTGAGCACCATACAATGCTCATAAACAGTTTCAGGCAGCAGAATTATATCATGTCTATATTCAGTAAATAAATGGTAAATGTGTAAAGTATAGTTAAATGTTTATGTTAATGACCCAGAAAAAAATAAGTACAGTCAAACCTACTTATTATTCTTAAGCAATAACTTAAATCAAACCTGTAATAAGTGATCACCTGTCTTATGTGGCCATATTTCAATGTTTGGTAGTATTGAAGGTCACATAACACAGGTCTGACTGTAAATGTCATTATTTAAGTTGTTCTGACTTAATTTGGAGTAAGCATGGATGTGACTGCACATGTCCGATTTACTGTTCTGGTCACCTCAAGTGCGGTCACTCACTCACTCACTCACTCACTCACTCACTCACTCACTCACTCACTCACTCACTCACTCACTCACTCACGCACGCACGCACGCACTCACTCACTCACTCTGCCCACTACTATTATGTTGAACTCAATGCACCACAATTATGGGAACTTACGTAAATGGACGTCCTAGATAGTACATAAACACTTGTATAAACCAAATTTCCATAGTAGGATGAGTTTCCACTTCCCGATTCGTTCGTCGTTCAAGGCGTATCACTTGGTATCTTACTAGACCAACATGCGGATGCCACTAGTGGAACAGCAACTACATACACTTCCGGAGCACATGTGTACACATCAGGTGTTTAGTGAGGTTCGTGTTGCTTGCTCTTGTTTTCTATGTAGTGTGTTGTTGATCGTTGCTCGTCCCTTTGTCCTATTTCATTTGGCTATTGTGACGTCTGCATTTCTTCGATTTATGGATTCTGATTACCCATTCGGAATCTTCAAACTCTTCCAGACCTTGCCTTCCCTTCGGTATGTTTTCAAAATGAAATCAGTGCCCATCACCACTAACGGTTTGAGTTCGAATTCCGCTCAGGCAAGGTCTGCTTGATACATCTTTATGTTATAAAGTTTGTCAGTGACTTTTGACAGATCGGTGGTTCTCTCCGGCCGCTCCGGCTTCCTCCGCCAATAAACCTCACCGCCATGATATACTAGTAACTGAAACTGGTGTTGAACACCATAACCATAACCCTAATTCAAATGTCTGAATGCAAGGTGTACAATCGTTTGGGTTTATTTGTTCAACAATCTTATGTTAGAGCATTTTGTTTTTGTAAATGGATCAAAATGTGTGACAATACCTTCATTCTGAGTGAAGTGTCGCATTGCGGTTTTAATGTCTTCTGTTTGAAAAGATAAATCTGCTAACTGCTGCACAAATTGATGGTTAGCAAATATCCCTGAAAGTAAATTTAAAAACATACAACATTTCTCGAAGGCTGCAGTATTAATTCTGACAAAAATGAATGAAGCTCAACTTTTGAAGTTGAGTTTTCTTTTAATTTATCTTGAAATACAAAGATGGATTGTCATAAGTATTGTACTATTCTGTATTAGTTTCCTGTAAGGTTAAATTGATTATAACATATCGTTAGTTGTCTATTTGAGTGCCAACTCAGAAATTGTCAGCCATATCATGACCAGAACAAGCTAATTGTCAGTGAGATAATGTTGAAGTCCGCTTTGTACAAGACCAACACGCTTGGTTGGATTTTTATAGTGCTAGCTCACTGAAAGAACAGTCTGTGGATATACATGTCACCCCAGTCGGACACATTATTCTGATTCTGAGCCAATCAGTCTTTGCTCTTTCTCCTTAGTGCTACGTACCGGAGAAGTAACAAATGCCAATTTCATTGTCTTTGGTTTGACACGATCGGGCTCGAACCCACGATCTATTGCACTCGAAGGGGACCACACTAACCATTACACCACTGATGCGGTTCTGTTTATTTGAAAACCGTATCATCTTGTCTACATTACAAAGCCAGACTATTCTTATGTCCATAGACTCGTATGTGTTTCATTGATGTAAGATTTTGCAGTTATTGTCCGTTAGACTATAAACATAGCTTTTACTAAGAGGGGAGGCCTGGGCCCATAAAACAAGTTTAATTCCATTATATTTTATTTCTGTTCCAAGTCAGGAAAGTGAACAGTCATGTATTTGTGGGTTAGGGGTATCGATTATACCTCTTTCTACGATTTTGCTAATAAGATTTTGAAACTATTTCGACAGTGTGGTATTTTTTGCTTTTCATTTTTGTTTACCCTTTCAACTGACACATGCTCTTGAAAAGAACATTATAAACATTGGATACATTTAACTGAGACAATCTACATACCCTCTGATTCAATTACAAGTTCTTCATTGCGTTCTATAACCTACAAAAAAATCTCTTTCATCAATAAATAGAACAAAAAAACTCAACTATTATTTGGTTGCTGTATTATTATTTTATTTTATTTGTTTATTTACTATCTTAGCAAATGGCTACACGGAGCCCTCCTCAACATATATAGAATATACACAATAATGATACTAAGTTATCAGCATAAGACGTACGGAAATGTATACGGAATAAGACACACACACATAACAACTTCCATACATATATCCTCACTGATACACATCCACTCAAAAACAGTCATGTCAGAGAGTGTGCAAGGTTCTGATGAAGGTAGTATAATATTAATACATTAATCTAATACTATCAACAATATTAACATACATTTTGCAATCGTAAAATTGTCCAGTAGATTTAATAAATTGGCATACAGAATTAAAGAATTCCAGGTTATTTCATAAAAACGGATTTTGTGCTTTTGTACTTTTTCTTTTGGCTATTGTGTTGTCTGTTCATCGATTTACAGTTTATGATTACCTCTTTGGTACCTTCAAACTATTCTTAACTAACAGGAAATTGGATAATATGATTCTAAGGGTGAATAATATATGACCCACATAATCTAGACATTTGCGATTGGTTGATGTATGAACTATTTCTTTTGTGTTGATTTAGCAACACACAAAGGATTTTACAATGAAAGCAAATGATGTTTTTTCGAACTTAATAATATTTTTGGATAACATTTAGCCCAATTTCCGGAAGAATATATTATTTTCTGCATTGAGAAAGAGGTGTATTTCCAAAAAAAAGCTTTAATATTTGTTGCAAAATTAGAAAGTTCAAACTATTGAATTTTGCACTATTTGACACCTTTCGTTGAGTTTGTGTCGGAAATCATCGGAACACAACTTCAAGGTTTCAACACAATAAATTCAAAGAAAAAAAATGCACCACATCAACACTGGATGAAACAATAATAATACTGTCCTTCCAAATACGAAAAATGTCGGAATTTGGGTTCATATTAGCCGATTTCACAAAATGAAAAACATGTTGGCGATAAAGACGTGGATATCCAATGTGTTTTTTTCTATTTTCGGATGATCAAATGAAATATGTAAAATGTGCATGGACTCACCAACAAGAACTAAAGCCTATGGTAATGCAAAAACAAAAACAAGAACAAAAACAAAAACAAAAAC
This sequence comes from Gigantidas platifrons, assembly GCA_002080005.1. Taxonomy (NCBI): domain Eukaryota; kingdom Metazoa; phylum Mollusca; class Bivalvia; order Mytilida; family Modiolidae; genus Gigantidas; species Gigantidas platifrons. The sequence continues at coordinate 298,886 of MJUT01044651.1, read as the reverse complement.
AAACAGAAAAATAAAATAAAAATAAAATACAAAAACAAATTCAATTTAAGAAAACCAAAAAAAAAATTCCCAAACAAATCAACAAAAAGAAAAAAAACCCCAAAAAAACCCCAACAAAATAAAAACACAAAAAAAAACAAACAAAAAAAACAAAACAAAACAAAGAAAAATGTGATTATTGGATGAATATTTGAATAGCTTAACTTTTTACCCCCCCCCTTTTCGCTTCCTTTATGCTAAAATATGTAGCAGTTACCAAATAACTTGTATTTTTCTGAAAGAGATTTGTCTATGGTAATCCCCAAAAACAGATGTAAAATATATACTCTACTACAATAAAACAAAAATTGACAGGAAAAACACAGGCACATTTTTTTTGTATTTTGGTGTCCTTTAGTTTGTTGGAATCGGGTGAGAATATGACCCAGCAAATCAACACCGACTTTTATTCTCATAACGACAGACCCATAATGTAAGACGACCACAAACTTTTTTTGCGGTCGCATATATATAGACATATGATTCGTCTATTCCTACCTCGTATTTCCTACGAATGGAATCAATGTACTCTTTCCCTTTCATTTTTATGATATATTTACAAAATGGAAACCATCGGGCATGCTCCTCCCACGGATCGTCAGCACTCTCCCAATTACGTAATCCACCATCACAATAGTGACACCTAACAACATCGTCTGCTCCTATAAAAGTAATGTCATTCTGCTTATCAATGAGTAACATAGTGTAGCAGACAGTCTAGCAAGAATCATATGCAAGGAAAAATTGAAAACAAACAATTGATACAATTCCAAAATTCAATAGCAATATCAATATCAATATCCTAACTGAGTGAGTTAATGATCGATTGTATGTTGCTTTACCCCAAGTTAGTCAGCAATATCATAGCCAGTTATCTTTGATATAATATCATGTTATGCTTGGTTATATAATGATTAGTTCTAACGTAGTTGTTTAATATCCCTGGTTTGTGATTGGACAATGCTGTAGTTTTCATGGTATCAATTCCACGGTTGAAAATCATGAGATATTTTAGACGATTGCCGCTTACGTCATCTTGTCAACAATGTAGAAATACACATGATTACATTTGAATGGAGATACCTGAATTATATTTAAATATTTCACAGCATCAATTGTTGATTTAATGATGAAATTTTCACCAATTCCACGGTTGAAATAACATTAAATATTTTTTTTTAATTTTAGCTGAGTACCGCTTATGTCATCTTGTCAATAATACAGACATATACATATATGATGTATGTATATATATCCTACACATGAATACTTTAGAATGGAGATAACTGTATTATATTTGAAATTTCACGGCATCAGTTGTCGATTTAATGGTCGCAAATATCCGTTTACTGGCTCTGCTTACGCGTCGCCAGTAAACTCAATTTGCGACCATCAAATCTCTAACTGATGCTGTGAAATTTTCAAATACAATACAGTTATCTCCTAAACCTAATTTGCACTGCACGTAAGCAAACACGTCGAATTTAATTTTAAAAGTGCTAGCTTACTGAAACAACAGTTCACAAATAGACATGGCGCTCTACTCGGACAGATTATCCAGTTTATGCTTTTACTGCTTATTGTTATGTGCTTTGTTGGAAAAATGGACAAATGCCAATTATAAGTATTCGGTTTCATCCGACCAGGATCGAACCCACGATTTACCGAACTCGATCATGACACCATCATTGCGACCGTTATGAATCGAGCTATGTGTATTTTGCATAGTATATGTAATAAACAAAATCATGTTGTTTTCTCTACAATCTTTTTTTATATAAATTTATCTTTTTAATTGTCACCATTTAAATCCGATTTCAAAATGTATTACAGAGGTGAATCCGATTTACTTGCTTATTGGGCCTCAGTATCATAACTACCGTTTGTAAGATCGATGTCCGCGGGTGTCTTAGTGTATTCGATACATTCATTATATGTTCATATTTGTCGGTGATTTTGTCAACATATTCTAGTTTCCTACACTAACAAATATTATTTACTATGAGATGAGATTGTTCGTTTTGTTCGTATTGGTTGAATTGTTGAACATCACTACTAAAACTTTATTTTTATAATTAAATGCTCTTTGGAGGCGATAATATCCTAAAATATAGTTATGTAACATGTTCTAAATATATGGTTTTATTTTTTTTTAATTTCTTTTATTTGTACGTATAACCCGTTTGTTTTATAGAGAAGTCAGTTTTATTTCTAAGGGTCATGTAGGTGTCTTAAGCTAATACACAATTTGTTCACACCACGATATCCATGGTCGGTGGCTCTCTCCGGGTACTCCGGCTTCCTCCACCACCAAAACTGGTCGCCATGATATAGCTGAAATATTGTTGAAAGTGGCGTTAGACACCAAAAATCAAATCATCATCGATTGTTTTATAGAGAAATGTGTTTTATTGCTAAGGGTCATGTAGGTGTCTTAAGCTAATACAAAATTGGTTCACGCCACGATATAGCTGAACTATTGCTAAAGTTGGTGTTAAACACCAATCAATTAATTGGAGGCGATGTTTGTTATCTATGGACTTACCTGTGTAAAAGAAGCCTGCATCAGTTAATATGTTCGGGGTTTGTTCAATATCAGGTCGCCATACTCCTTCGTATGTTGCGAGTCTGGAATCTCGATCTTCAAACACAGCGTGCTTGGGGTTATAAATCTTCAAACACATTAAAAATAACCAATCAATGTATATACATATAACATAAATGTAAAATAAATCACCACAACGTCAGAACAGTTTCAAAATCTAAGTCGTAAAACCAGAGGAAAAGTTAATTCCCCTTTAACTATGCCGTGCATATTGGTTGGGGCTTTAGATAAAGATTGAAAACCAAAAACAAAATACCACACCTTCGTTCTAAAATCGATACCCCTGACGCATATATATGAATGACCACTCATAATATTGGCTTCGTAAGGACATTTCCATGAAACGTGGAGGGGTTATACTAATCCCCACTAATATTGAAATGATACTACTTTCTTACACAGAGGATAAAGTAGTTCTCAATTTTAACGGGATAAAATTTGCCTGTCTTACACAGGGGATTGTCAGACAAGCTACACGCCCTGTTACCCGCCAAAATAATCGTCGCTTCAATATTTTTCAGTGTTATTTATAACTCTGCTTGTGATCCTTTGTTAATATTGCTTGTATATGTGATTAAAATAAAAGATACTTTACAAAATATAACGGTAGCCAAAGTCTAATCTATCTTTTAAAACTCTTGATGTTATGTCATTTGTTTACAGCGTTTTTGCGTATGATTTTTGTCAACTTATCGAGTTCCTGTTTACTGAATCAATCAGCTGACCGAGTTATTGACGTCGCAGTGAAATGACATACATTTCTAATAGCAGTATTTGTGTTGATTTGTTCGTTTAAAAATAAACGTTTTCTTTACTATTATTATATTTATTGTGATATGAAAGTCGAATTTTAAATATTATTACAATTTGAAGCGTTCGTGATTTGGCGTTTCTTTCACATTGCACATTATTTCATTGATGGTTGTGATGCGGTCGTCTTCGAACATGCACACTGCACAGTACATGTAAATAAACACAAGTCAAATGTAGGTCAGGGAAATGTCGGTGAGAATAAAATTATATGGATTTACCTAGTCAAATTGTTCTATTAAAAGGTGACGTTCTTGTTCATTGCCACATATATTAATTTCATGATATGTGACTGAATAACACACATCCTAACATAATTTTACCGTAAAGAGAAACACATTTGGGGGGATGTCTGTGTAAGAAAAATAATCAAAAACCGATGACTGGTCAAGATTGAGAAATCTCAGACACCCTCGGATAAGATTTCAATCGTTCTCTGACTCGGCAAGCCTCGTCTCAGAACGATTGAAATCTTTCCCTTGGGTGTCTGAGATTGACCTGTCAACGGTGTTAGATTCTTTTAATCTTAGTGTTTTCTACATGTGAGTAGATGCAAAAATGGACAATGATGAAAATAACTTTTATTTATTAAGAATTTATGACTTTGGATTTATTTGGATTTCCAATCTTTTGACTAAGAGTGTTCATGATGAGGATTATTCCAGAGGCGGATTGTGAGCTGGAAAGAAGATGGGTCGTTATACTGTTTTGATGAATGATGATGTCATGTTTGGTTTCCTTTTGCATAATATATGGATTACATAGAAATAAGACGAATATATTAAAATAAATAATTCTGATTTGAAGTATAAAGTATCATATTACATGTAATACGTATTTAAGCGTTGAATATGTCAGTATACAAATATAGACAACTATCCTTGCATCAGTTCTCAAATGGTATATATAGACATAATTCATACTCATAGTTTTTGCATTCTCTGATTTACTTTTTTGTTTCGTTTTGCCTTGATGTCTGTATTTCTGTTTTTATATTTGCACGGACCCTTTGCTCACAGCTGTTGTGAAATTAGTTTACACGTACTCGAATGATATGTACAATTTCAATAGTTTTGTAGAATTAATTTGTTTTTTTAATTTTCATTTTCCGGGGGACAACCCTGTCCTCGATCGAATGGAAGTTAGATATACTCCAACCAACGTAAGAAGGAAAAATCACCGCTACATCTTGAGTATGGTCCGTTGTTCTCGATACAATTGGACGTCATAAAGTATCCAAGTTATTAGTGCAGCTCGTTACTCTTTTAAGGATAAAACAGTTTCCTCCACTAAGAAAACTAATTTCCATAATAAAACTGAAATAAAGCGCTAAATACCAATATTGCATCGAATCCATTTTCCTGTCAGGAATTGTCTACCATTCAGAAGCACATGATTTCGAACCTGTGTTCGTGTGGTTCCTTTATTCGTCTGTGTAATGGTTTATAAATCATTCTCTTAGCTATTGTATTGTCTGTCTTTCTATGATTTACGACTTCTTATTACACATTTGATATCTTCTAACTTATATTGCTATTCCAAAACATTAATGGTCTTTTTTTAAGTATTTATCGAATCAAATAACATTCAATGTAGTCATGTCATCCCAATTACCTTTTTCCATCGTACTTGGACGTCTTTTATAAATTCTTCTCCTTTCTGGGTTTTTAGAAACCAGCATGTAGAACTATGTCGTGCATGCTCAACCCATACATCATCTGTGTGAGCCCACTCAGCTACACCAAGGTCACAGCAAAAACAACGGACAATATCAGCATCACCTGCAATAAAACTTGTCAAATTATACATATTTAGATTTGATAAATTCTATTGGACAGACTAAATAACACAAAACACACTGTGACTGAACATATAAAATAAATTGTGGCAAATCATCAAACGGAGAATATCCTACAAGGAGATCATTATACAAAGAATAACAGGTTTATGGTGTTCAACGCCTTTCACTATTCTTTCAGAAACCGGAGTACCCAGAGAAAACCACCGACCTGCTTCAAGTCACTGAAAAACTTTATTACATATATACTATTGTACCGAGTAGATCTCGCCTGAGCGGAGTTCGAACTCACAACGTTAGTGGTGATAGGTCCTGATTGCATAGGGAATTATAAATCCAATTACCATACGATCACGACCACGACTGCCCCTCATTATATCATATGAATTTGTATTGTATCTAAGAAGAATCATGTAAATTTTTAAGCATAGACTAATAGAATCTAACACCGGTGACAGGTTAAGATCGAGAAATCTCAGACATCCAAGGGTGAGTTTTCAATCGTTCTCTGACGAGGCTCGCCGAGTCAGAGAACGATTGAAATCTTACCCGAAGGTGTCTAAGATTTCTCGATCTTGATCTGTCATCGTTGTTTGATTATTTTTCTTACACAGACATCCCCGCAAATTTGTTTTTTATTCTTTGCGGTGAAATTCTGTTAGGGTGTGTGTTATTCGGTCATATATCATGAAATGAATATATTTGGCAATGGACAAGCACGTCACCTTTTTATAGAACAATTTGACTAGGTAAATCCATATAATTTTATTCTCAGACATTTCCCTGACCTACATTTGACTTATGTTTATTTACATGTACTGTGTAGTGTGCATGTTCGAAGACGACCGCATCACAACCATCAATGAAATAATGTGCATTGTGAAAGAAACGCCAAACCACGAACGCTTCAAATTGTAATAATATTTAAAATTCGACTTTCATATCACAATAAATATAACAATAGCAAAGAAAACGTTTGTTTTTAAACAAACAAATCAACACAAATACTGCTATTAGAAATGTATGTCATTTCACTGTGACGTCAATAACTCGGACAGCTGATTGATTCAGTGAACAGGAAATCGACAAGTGCCAACTGTTGACAAAAATCATACGCACGTTCAAAAAATTACACAAAGTCAGAGTTTTAAAAGATTGATTAGACTTTGGCTAACGTTATATTTTGTAAAGCATATTTTATGTTAATCACATATTCAAACAATATTAACAAAGGATCACAACAAAGTTATAATATAACACTGAAAAATCTTGAAGCGACGATTGCTTTGGCGGGTAAAAGGGCGTGTAGCCTGTAAGACAGAAAAATATTTTCCCGTGAAAATTGAAAACTACTTTATCCACTGTGTAAGAAAATATAATTCTTACCTGTATAAAAATAACCAGCATTGGCTAAAACGTCAGGCCGTTGTTTAGCAGTATATGGCCAATCACTGAATGACTTCCTTCTTAATCGAAATGACTCAAATGCTGGATACTTAAACTTGACAGTATTTTCTTGATACTTTATCTGGTTTATTACTTCGTGTTCAATAGGTATGTCGCCATTCTGTAACCTATGTTTTGTATGTGTGCTTTCACTCGCTATTCCATTGCGGGCTGTGACGTTGTCGTTGGACACTTCCAAATTGTGTTCAGTTGTGTTTACCACTCCAGGAGTATTGTCATATACTGGAACATTGCAATCAACTGCTATTGTTGCTTCGTGTGGATGTAAAACTTCATTGGTTGAATCTGAATCATCCACTTCGATAGCAGCTGATTGATTTTCTACCATGTCATTCATACCATCTGAACAGACATTTAGCAAACCATCAACAGACATTTTCACACTTTGGTTTTCATGCAGTCGTCCATGAGGATCGTATTGAATATGAAAGGCAGCGTCAGGAGAAAACACATTATCGGAGTCATTGGATACAATTAGATTATTTGTACCTCCATTTGGCTGATTATGTTTGTTACTTGCAATATCATCTGCACGTTTATTCTGGTACATATCAACAGACTTATGAGAGGTTATATTATCATCAGGAAGCTGCTTTGTTGAAATGGGGTTTGTTACTGTTTTATATGTCTGACATGTTTTATAGTTCATATCAACTACATAGTTGCATGTAGGATTAAGACGCGCATGTGCTTCCTCTGGCTTTTCTGGTGGAATCCATGTATTCACGGATGATATGTGATTGCACATAAAACAACGAACAATCCATTCTCTCCCGGAATAGATAAACCCAGCCTCTGCCAATTGTACGGGCCAATATCTTTTGGAAAAAGGCCAATTTATGAAGGATGCCAAGCGTTGCTGTGGTGTTTTAAAAAAGGTATCACTAGGCATCGTCACATTGTTATCGTCACATCTGTTAAATAGTCCAGTTAGTTCATATTCTTGTGGTATAAGAACTTTGTTTGGCCTCAACGGACTGAATAGCAATCTTGAAATGGCAACCTCCTCTGTAAATATAGAGGTTCGTTGAACGAAAATCAGATTTCCGTCGTTGTACTTGTTATATTCATGATTTTCAATATCAAGCTGCTGATATTCATCAATGAACTCACCCATGCATAACTTGGTGTCGTCGTCAGCGTCGTGGTCAAACATCGATTGCTCCAAGAATTGTTTCCTCTATGATTGAAACAAGCTTATAAATTGAACAATTACCTAATTTATGTTATATACAAAAGGATATTAGTAAGCAAATGACACCGAAAACCCCCCCCAACAAAACTCGAATTCCAAGTACTGTATAAGTGATAATGTTCGCATTGACGAATTGTCACTTAAAATTTGTACCTAGGATACAAACCAATATACCAAGAGTAAATGTTACATTCCCTATGTTCATCTGGAAGCAATAGTGATTTCACAACTTAAATCCCCACTAGGATGGTTTGTGAAGCTCATATCGTAACATTTTCCCCATGCGAAATAACCACGTATACAGTATGATAAGTTGATCGTCTAATGTCCGTGGTGAGGTGTACTTGATACAGCATTACACGATAAAGCGTGTATTCGATACAACATTATATGATAAAGCATGCATTAGACTTATCATTATATGACCAATCGTATCAATAATTTGACAGGGGTTTGTGGTTTCCAAGAATATTATATTTAGGTAGCTACACATAAACGACTCAAAGTATATATTTCTTCTTTTTTGTTAATAAAAATATCATGATTATCACTAAAAAGAAAACAAATCATCTAAGCCGAGCCATTTGTGATATAAACAAAACTACGAGGATATTTTGTTTTTAATGTCTTGACATTGTTATAAATACGGAACATCATTCCCACATTTCCATCTTTAGTTCATTCATGAATCCGAACGTAGGTGAGAACCGCTATCATATAGTAATTGGGTCTCCAATGACAATACAGATATAGACATTTTAAGGTCTGAGTTATACTGATTGTAAAATACCATACTTTAACTGTGAAATACAGAACAGCTATGAAAGCGATGTTCCTTTACTTGATTTTGTGTCTAAGTGTAATATTGGATATTGTTGCATATTAGAATAAAAATCATACATTTAATTGGCTAAACACTCTCTACGTGACCTTCACTATTCCGCGATATAAACTGGAATGCTGGTCGACCGGTCCAATAACCGTGTATAGACTGGTACTACTGGTCAATACACGGTTTTTTGACCAGTCGTGCATTTGGCGAGATTTTAGAGTTACGTCCCTTAGATAAATCGCTCCACTGATACAGATGTAAAATGGCAGACGGTGGTGAAAGCAGACGTTTTGCCGTTCTAACCGAAACACAACAGGTAGATGTTTTGGCCAATAAAACTGCTAAAACACCACAATTTCTACGAAATACGCAATTTCCGTCTTCCAGGAGTATTGTCAGTCACGACACTGATATGCCAATGCATATAATTTACATACATTGCACGAAGAAACCATGCCCATGGACTCGCTGTTGGAATCATTCTATTGTTTGTGTGTAAGTTTTAATTTATTCTTAAAATTGCAGTTCCAAATAGGTTTCTTGATTTCTTGAAATATTTCTGTGCAATTATTTTGTGTGTATCAGAATCCTGCTCTTCAAGGCAATACACACAATAGTTTCTGATATGGAGGGCGATATTAGGATATACAGACTTCCCTTGAGTCGTCTGTATATCCTGATATTTCCCTCCATATCAGTAACTATTATATAAGTATGTGATTCTCATGTTCATTTAAATCCATATATGTCATACTAATCAACAATAAAAACACTGTACATATCCGCTGCCGGTCAAACAGACACAATATCATAAAAATGAATGACAACATAAACATGGACAGTAAAATAGCGGGATCCATGAATACTCATAGTTAACTGACTACTAACTATGAAGGTAGCATTTGTTGACTAAAGACCAATACACTTAGGACAAAGATCGTAACTGACACTTCTAACAGATTTATAGCATGACAGGAGAAGGTATATAATCTACGGTTAGGGCATTGGATATTTATCTCTGTACAAGAAAAAAACGAGGATATCTAATTCAATCCGCACTACGCGTTTCTGAAATAACATTATAATGATACTCTTAAAATGGAAAGATTGGAAAACCATATAATTTAAAAGGTATTTGATATCAAGAAAACAACAAATGTCCTAAACAGGATGTCTACAATGTGTTATTACAAAGTCAACGTCACGTCCTGTAAATAAGATGTCTCCGTTTTTATCAATATATTGCTAATTTGTACACTTACATCATGGTTTAGATCAGTGTTCTCTGTGAACATCTCTGGACCATTCGAGTAAACCCCTTGTTCAATCATTATATCACAACACTGTAGCCAACTCAATATCTCCTCTGAAGCTCGTTTAAACTCATCCTTGGAAGCTACATTTATCCAGTCGCATTTTTTAATAAATGCTATTTTAGCCAAATATAAAATGCGATCTACTTTCTTCTTAAATGGGCACAGATGATTTAGCAGAATTCGTGACAGTAGTGTATTTGCTTCAGATAAGTGTTGCACCGTTATATTCCATTTTGCAGAAACATGGTTAATTTTATCTTTATCATGAAAAACATTGGTATCTGATGCGAAGAGAAATTCCCATTCTTCGGTAGTAATGCCTCGGTTTCCTCGGGATTTTACATGTCTGGTGTCATCTGTAGTAATACCTCGGTTGCCTCGGGATTTAACCTGGCAGGTGTCGTCTGTAGTAATGCCTTGGCTTCTTCGGGATTTAACATGACTGGTGTCAACTAGATCATATATCTCAGATTTGTTCTCATTTAAAAATTGCTCAAAAGTTCTTCCACGTAGATTTAAGCTATACAACCAGTAAACACTGTCACAAAAATGATCCACCATACATCCTGCTAGTACAAAATCAATATCATTAATGTCTATATCCTTAGCTCGTCTAGAATTGTGCCTAGGATTCGACAAGTTTTCCTCGAACAAACTATGTAAATGTCTTGGTTGAAGTTGTCGATACTCTGGTAATATATATTGCAATGTACACTGATTACATCGTATTTTGTTGTAACACAAATGATATATATCATGGTAATGACTTCGAATCTATTCAGGAAATGTCATATTGCGCAAGCGTAAGCTACAATTGATAATAGCATGTATAATTTGTCTAGAGTCCTGTTGAATATGTCTACGTAACGCATATAGTTGTTCACTACATTCTTTATCTGTACCGTTGATATTCATTATAATGTTTATATGTACGAACAGTCTGAAGATACTAAGCAGGAAATCAGAAACCGTAAATCGAATGAAATTACCATAGGTGTCTATTTTGTTTGATTTGCTTTAAGTAGTTTGTCTTCACAATCCATTTTGTCCTTTAAAAAGTCAGGAAATAAAATATATTATTATTTTTAAGTACACTTAGTTAATATTAATCCTGCATTATTCCCATATTATTTTCTTTTGAGGTCTATCCTGAGATCATGATATAAAATAATTTAAATGTTGATGAAATGGGGTGTATTTAAATAACATTCTAAATTTAGATAGACATACAAAATGACATATATTGTTTGAAATTCAATAAAGCGAATTTAGTGTATCCATTGGAAATGTAAACACCGTAGTTAGGGATGGCAATACAATTACAACCCACAATTAGAAATATAAAATAACAAAACTATAGGCCGCCATCTACTTTACAGAGCAGTATTTGGGTGGTGGGTTGGTGTGGAGTGTGTGGGTGGGGGATCGTGGAGTTATATACCCCGTAGAATAATTCATCATTTTACACATCCCATAATCTTAAAAATTAAATAATACTATCAGCCCATATTCTATAAATAAACAAGGCGAATACTACATATCTCCCAAAGCCACTATACAAGACCCGATCTGATTCAAATATTCTTCTTATCTTTGTCAGTCATTATAATGATTGTTATTAACTGGTTATATATCTTACTTAAAAGAAAATAACACGCCAAAAAGCTTCGCTTCAGTATAGTAATTTTTTCACCAACAATTTTCCAAGAGTTTTTTGTTTATCGAGCATTTAGCGGAATTGACTAATCTGTGTCTAGTATCTAGGTCAGTAAGAGGAATGATGTTTGTTTTCGCTTGATGATGTTTAACGCCACTTTCAACAATATTTCAGCTATATCGTGGCGGTAAGTTTTATTGGTGGAGGAAACGGAGGAAACCACCGATAAAATGTGGTGATAAATGCCCAAAAATTTTACACTTTCTAGAAGATTAGTTGTACATAGAAGACACGAACAGAGGCGAAAAAAAGAGGTATTTATTTAGTTGATGTATGCCCAAGTTTGAACGACACAATGCAAATCAAATGAGTAAAACTTACTGGTGGCGAGTGGTAGTACTACTTAATATGTCGATCGTTTTGCCTTGAAGATAAGGGAGAGTAGAGGACCGGCACATACCAGTTGTTGTTATCATGATTGTATGGACATATGCACATGAACACATTAAATAAAGGAAAAAGAGATGAAATAATAAAGAAATGTTTATTGAAAATAAAGTTGCAAACAGAAAGTTATTTCAATGTCACAACAGTCTCAGCTTTCAACTTACTTTGTTCTGCTTCAAAATATTCCTCTTACTTGTAAATATCTCCTAACTTCTTCTTTTTGTATTCGTCATGACGGTTTGTTCCCATTCTGCCCAACTTTAAAATAAATAGTGCCACTGTTCCCAAACGTCTTATGAAAACATGTTACATCATGTATACTGACTATTTTGTTTTAGGAATTATGGTCTATTTCCTGTAAGTTTACCTAACATTATAGTTTATTATAATTGATAATTGGAAAGAAAGATGTATTTCTTAATGTATAATGTCACAAAATATTATATTATCAAATAAAATAATAATATTTTATTTTTGGTTGAAATAAAACAAAATATAAGAATTAATTTTATATACTTTTGGATGCCCAAGCATACAAGCTAGAATACCATAATTGATATTTTTGTACTAATTGAAATTTGTTAATATCGAAGCATATAAGCTATATCATCAATAGCATGAACCTTCCAGGCTGTCCTATGCGTCAAAGGGAGAACTATTTAGATTCCAAGCCTTTAAATGTTACATATACTGCATAACTGCCACTCTGTTGACATATCACAATGACCTTTGCACAAGTTCAAGTTAAGTTTATACCAAACAACCAAGGTACACAGAACCTATCATTTAATAGGTATCTGTAGAGAATGAGAAACAACAATGATGAACGTATCTACTGGAAATGGACTGTGAAAGAAACCAATAAACACACGGAGCAATATACGACTATGTAGAAACAGACTATAGGTAATTTCGTTTGATCTTTAATTAGTACGCCTATAAAAACAATTCCCACTATGCCCAATGTATTTTTTACATGGATTTTCAAAATTGGGCAGGATGGGAACACACCGTCATGATAATGTTTCGTTCTTCGTTAATAGTGAATATAATAGAACAATGTAGAAATGTTTTAAGGTAATAGTAAAGAAACAAAAGTGTTCTATGTGACAATATGTTCTTACTGAAATACTGACCTGAATAAAAGACATTATATATGTCACAGCAATATTGTAACACAGGTATACGCGCCAATGCCTCGATCCAATCAAAAGTCAATGTTGGTGTGTTGCTTTAAATACATGTCTTATTCGTAATACATATTTTCCAATCAATTATTTGTAATTCCACGAATTACATTTTTTTTAAAGATTTTTAGTGCGTGTTTGTCATGTGATAACGGTGATCATTTAAACATTATGTCTGATTTATCAGCTAAATGATATGTTTTGTCCGTTAATAAATACAACAATGGTGACTGTTTATTTAGTACTACTGTACTCCATAATCAATTTGAGACAAACATGTGTTTTCTGTCCAATAAAGAAACAGTATGTTGAATACTCACCGATTATTGTTATTGTGTCGTCCAAGATTTTCCAAAAACTAGATCTTTGCTAAGAGAACATACTACGAAATAGGAAAATCCAAAATACAAAATGTAGTTATTTATAGTTGACCCCATTTCACGGAACAAAGCACAAATACAAAATAATGTGAAAGAAAAATTGTCCTTATATGAACACGTTTGAATGTATTTAAAGTCTGGTGCGTTCAGCATAATAAATAAATTGTTGTTTTTAGTATCATTGCTTACTAAACTCTTTAAAAATAAACCTGTAAATAAATATAATTTTACTGTATCAAGGTGATATTTGTTAAATGATAATGGTATCGTTAGATGGGATCGTTTTACATTTGGTTATTTCACTACTTGGAGAAATTCTTCGTTTGCGTAAGGGGCATTTGCAAGGTCTAATGCGAAACATTGGTGAATATTATCACTCAATTAATTACAGATGGCACTGTGGTAGATCAGGTCCAGCATCTGTTATCATGACAGGTCAGCATGTAGTCACTGCTACACGTTTGTTTTATTTATCAATAAATGCCTTTATTTGATTTTTTATTTATCTACTTTATAATATTGTTAATGATACAAAACATGCCAAATTATGGCAGTTGTGTACTATCAATAACATGAACTGAAAATATTAACAGTCCACTGAAAGGAAGAGTTTATTTCTGAAATGACTAGTAGTAGATGTACTGCATTTTATGAAAATCAATTTTAAAAAGGCAGTTTTAGATAAGTTTATGTATCATTTACATTAAAATATTCTTGTTGAAATGAAAATTTAAATCAAACTATTTTCCAAGAGTGACTTGATTATTATGTACCTACATAGACCCACAATAAATTTATATATTATAGTAGTATATTTACTATGATTATTAGTGTAGTCAGATACTTCCAGGTAAGAAATAACTTAATGTCAATCATTCAGTTTAAATATCTTAACCATGACGTAGATTAAAGGAGTGTTTGAACTTGCACAACTGTCATTCTGTTATCACCGTCGTCGGTTCTTTTCATTTATCCAACTTTTTTTAAAAATAGATAGCACAGGTAATTCAATTGAAACACTATGCAACTGTATATAGCTTTAAACACATATCTTATTACTGATAAGTTATCAATTTGTGCATTCAACTAGTTTTATTGCGTGTTTGTCGTATGAAGTGATAACGGTGATCATTTAAACCATTTGAACTTATTCATTTCTACGTGATCTTAGTATTATGATGCTCTAATGTAAGTACTTTAATTGCTTGATAGCAGGCATATACTTTTGTTTTAATTTGATTTAATTCTAAAATATATTTAAAGAAATTCTAATATTAATTTTTATTATTACTATATTATTTTAAGGGCAATATATTTTGATTGCAAACATATATTGCCATTTTTAGAGTAATATTAAAAAACAATAGGGGTAGAATATGTTGGGGTTATAGATTTTCCACATTACTACGACTTTTCTATTTGATTTCGGAACTGTGTCCTATAGTTGGGTGTGTTTTGTTTTAAGAATTATACGTTAGAGAAAACCACAGGGGCAATCAACAATTGACAGTCCAAAGGCACTGACAATATTGGACGCCCAATATACAATACGAAGACAAACAAAGCAAAGCGCAACACAGACGTCTAAAATAGTGAGCAACATCGACCAGGGTGAACTCATGTTTCCGCGAAGGTTAAGCAGTTCCTTCCACTTGTAATATACCCGACACGTTTCTCATATAGTAAAGTCGTGTAGGATGACATTATACACAGTAACATAAACAACACAAATAAGACATGAACTCTCCTATAAACAATTGTTGTGAATACGAACCGAACATAGCAAGCGAACTTCACTTAAATATCTCATGACAAAATATTAAAGAAAATAACATTTGTTCTTATCTCATAGTTCATTCAAGTTTGGCTATGATTGTGCTTAAACCATAAATAATGTGAAATGGAACTAGTTCCCAAACATTTGCTGTTATTATGTTGCTGTAGACGTTTTCTGTTTAGACGACTATAGCTAATGACTATATAACAGAGATATATCATGGCTGATATGAAAATACAATGTAACATTATTAATAATCCATGTTCATAGAGATACAATACTGTCTAAATTTGTACTTTACTGATGCATTTGAAATTCAGAAAAAAAAATTGCTAAAATATCACAATACATGTAACAGATATTAGATGGCTATACGGAAGGTTAGAATATTATTGTTGAAAACGGTTATTGATAGCTTTATTTCGAAAAGGGTAATAAATGTGGCTCACATTCCATAAATTTACATATTTGGACAGCATTGTTAACACCTGAAATAGTAATTAAAGAAAAATGCTCAAAATACAATAGGCCTAGCATATTATTATATCACGGAAAATACAGTGTTTACACTTGCTTTTAATATGCACTTGTTGATTATCCCCTTATCGACACCCCGCGGTCGCATCATGCTTCACTCTGTATGACACTTTATTATTTTGATTTCAAGTGACTGTGATCACATGTATTGTTGACTTATAATATTTATAGCTTGATGTATCCAGAGCATATGAACAACTTTAAATTATTGGTACATTAGAAACTGAACATTTAATTTCATAATAAAATATAGAATGGAACAGTTGTTAGAATTCAGAAAACCACAATAAAGCAATCTTAATTGTCAGGAGTACTCATAATCCTTTATGTCAGGCAGGTTATTTGTATCAAATGTAGGTGGCTTATGTTTATGATGTTTAACGCCACTTTCAAAAAACCGCCACTATGCAACGGAAGTATTGTTGAAAGCGTTACACACCATAGCCCTAACGTTATTAATTACCACCTAGTAGCGCTGATCTCATGGGTTGCATGGACAAATGTACGTCCGTTTTTGGATATCCAAAGAAGATATCAAAAGCTAGTTTTATTTATTTGTCAAATATTATCATTTCTAAATAATGGTGTTTTTATGACACTTTCAACAATATTTGAGATATATTCCAGTATTTCGTTGGACATATTCCACATTGGTTATCACTTGTTCAAATCATTTTGAATGAAACAGCTTTGTAGCTTGTTCATAGCAGTCAGTTATTCAAATTATTTGCTGAATTTACTTAGAGCAGCAATTAAACCAGGTGTATTATATTGTAGGAATTACACCAGCCGTCTCAGCTGGGCGGAAGACAATCCCATCAATACGTAGAGAGAATGACGTACATTTTGATATTGGATCTACATACCCTATAGAAGTAAGCAGTGCATCTGAATATTGTACAGTAGCATTCAGTACATATACAACAGAAAACAATATTTCGGCATCAACAGGAGGCCATAAATTGTTGGTTGTCAGATCACCACAGGAACAGCATGATTATAATCAACAAGGTAGTAGTATTATTCTGTGTCATACTTTCTCACCAAATTTAAAAATACATTGACTTAAACTGTTCATGTCAAAATTGTCCATGCCTTTCATATACCTCAAAATATTAAACTCCAACTGATTTTGATTTTTTTTGTTTCAAATTTGAGCATAGATATTATATAATCAAAGTGCCATTTTAAAATAAGCCTAGCTGCATTTATTCACTAAGACGAACATTATTGGTTCATAAAATTAACGTACCACGCCAGTTACAATGATACAGTATCTCTATAAAGCCGGAAAAGTGAGCGGTAGAGTATATGTGTATTAGGGGTGTCGATTTGCCATGTATTTCTCCAATTTGTCGATTAAATATTGAACCTTTTCCGACAGTGTGTTATTATGTTTTCTCTCTCTTTTATTAGATTTATAGTTCGTGTCATATTTGGAGATGATTAATCTTTCATGTATATCCACAAAATACCTTCAATTGACTCGCTTATTATTCCAATTTCAAAAGATTCAACTAAATAAGTTGTAATTAAAAACCCCCTCCTCCAGAGCCGCGATTTGCATTTTTATGTATATCCTGTCTGTTGCTACCAAACCACTTATATCCATTCATATTTAATACATCACAATTTTTCAAATAAGTATCTAATATTTCAAGATTTACATATGAAACTGAATTATAACGTACAGGAAAATTGTCAGAAACAGTATTTTTATTCCATCCGTTCCACTACTTTCACCTAACGACGGCTACGTTGAAATTCTGAGTTGTTGTATCTTTCGTCGGTATGGTCTCTTGATGATCAATGACTGGTTCTCTCATTGTATCGACGACTTCAGACTTGGACGATTTGAGCCGCTATTGTTTTGTCGTGATTCTCGTTTATCATGGTATGGTTTACTACCTTCAAATGATCGTAGTCTGGCAGCGAAGTCAACACTTCTACGTCCGCTGTCAGATAAGTCTGGGTTTGCATAACCTAATGCTTTGATGAGAATGCACATGTTTTCGGCCTCAATTCTTTGTTGTAATTGCACATCACTGTATTGTCTACTAAACTGCAACTTCTTTTTAGCGGATAAGATTTCACCACAGTTAACGTTTGTCTTGCATGTTACAATGATTACACCAGGTCTTCGGGACTTGGTCTTCTTAAGTTCAACACTAAATGGTAGAAAGATAGGACGAGGCGGTTTCTTAAGCATTCTTGATTACTAGTTTAGTACGCAGAATACGGTGACTTTGAAACATTCTAATTATAAACTGAAAGTTCGAGTGTAGCGGTTGAGGTGTGAAAATTAATCTCGATACGTGGGCGTTTGGCATAATACTATTTTGCGGAAAAAATGTGTAATGGTAAAAATACAGTCGTCTCTTTTGTCATAAAACCATGTAGAATGTTGACCATTGGTGTCAAATGTTAACAACTTGAACATAATTTCTGGTATCATAGCTATATTTAGTATCAAGTGGAACCTGTCTAATCCGACACACCAAGGGACCAGAAAAATGTATCGGATTGTACAGGATGTCAGAATACTATAGCTTTATTTATGTTAACAGAACTACTTTGGGACCATACATTTTTGTCGGATGTCACAGGATGTCNGAAAACTCAGGTGTCGGATTGCACAGGTTCTACTGTATTAGTAACTCTAAAATTTTTCAGTGACTGGCGACAAATCGGTGATTTTCTCCGGGTCCTCCGGTTTCCTACACCCATAAAACTTACCACCACGATGCAATGGGAATATTGTTGAAAGTGGCGTTTAGCACCATAACCTTAACCTTATTAATAACCACCTAGTAACGTTGATCTCAATGGTTGCGTCCATTTTTTGGATTTCCAACGAGGATATCAGAAGCTAGTTTAATTATTTGTTAAATATTATCAATTCTAATTCATGGTGTTTTTACACCACTTTTAACAATATTTGAACTATATTCCGGTGTCATATAGTAATCCTTCCGCATAGCAAACCTTCCCCCGGAAAGTTTACTATATAGTAAACATTCCCCCTCGGAATATTTGCTGTATAGCAAACCTTCCCCCGGATACTTTACTATATAGTAAACATTCCCCCGGGGGAAAATTTACTATATAGCAAACATTCCCCCATCCATAGCCGATCATCCCCCCGGATATTTTGCTATATAGTAAATGTTCCCCCTTAATGCGGATAATTACTATTCATTCGGAATTTAGCACCTTAATCGTGTTAATTTTAATTGTTGTATACCATTAATTATACCCGGTTTTGATTAAAAGGTAAAAAAGCACAAATCTACAGTGTCTTGTTGCTAATCGGTTAGGGATACGGATTTATATAAGTTTAATAACTTGTTTTCGGATCCCCTTAATTAATTCGTATTCATTACTATTGTTGTATTTAAATTGTTGTACTATATTCATATGTATTGATTGATAAAATATGTTTATACTAATCGGTTAGGTAGGAAGGTTTACAATGCGGAATAAATAATATATAGTAAACGTTCCCCCATGGGGGAAGGTTTACAATATAGTAAATCTTCGTGGGGATTAATCTACTATGGGGGAAGGTTTACTGTATGACACCGGTATTTCGTTGGACATATACCATTTTGGTTATCCCTTGTTCAAATAATTGTGAATGAAACAGCTTTGTAGCTTGTTCATAGCAGTCAATTATTCAAATCAATTGCTGACTTTACGTATGACAGTGATTAAACCAGGTGCATTATATTGCAGGAATTACACCAGTCCTCTCAGCTGGACAGATGGCAACCCCTTCAATACGTACAGAGAATGACTTATATTTTGATATTGGATCTACATACCCTATATCATTAAGCAGTGCATCTGAATCTTCTACAGTAAGATCCAGTACATATACAATAGAAAACAATAATTCTGCATCAACAGGAGGCCATGAATTGTTGGTTGCTAGATCACCACAGGACCAGCAAGATTACAATCAACAAGGAGGTAGTCCTATTCTGTGTCATACTTTCTCACGAAATTTAAAAATACATTGAATTAAACTTATCATGTCAAAGTGTGTATGCTTTACATATACCTAAGCAAAACTCAAACTGATTTTGAGTTTTTTGTGTTGCAAAATGTGAAGATAGATATTATATAATCAAAGTGCAATTTTAAATAAGCATCGCTGCATTTTGTAACTTAGAGGAAAAGTATTAAACCATAAAATTAGATTAACCCCGCCACTTACAGTATTACAGTATCTGTGAAAAGCCGGTAAGGTGAGATGTGTATTAGGTGTGTCGATTGTCCCTCTATTTCGCCGATTTTTCGATTAAATTTTGAACCTTTTCCGACAGCATGTTATTATTTTTTTTTCTCTCTTTTATTACATTTACATTATTACCAGATATAGTTTGTGTCATATTTGGAGTTGATTACTATTTTAAACTCTTTATCTTCCAGTCCTAGATAAATTGAAGAAGGAAAATACAGAATTAAAACAGAAGATGATGTGTGTTATTTGTAGAATTAAGGACTTTGAATATGTCATTCAACCCTGCGGCCACTTGATATGTGACGTGTGTTCCGAACTTGATATTTGCATATGTAATGCACACGTTACTGGTAAACATGTGTGCATATTATCACTAAAATACACTTCTTGACAATAATTTATTCCTGTAAACAATTTTGTGGAATGATTATGGAAAATGTTGGCAAGCACTCTTACTCCGTTGCTAATAATGTACCTTATCAATTGTTACGATGTCCACATGAAAATGATGTTCGGTTCCTATTTACCTCCTGTTGGTTGTAGGCGTGTCCATGTCTTATTTATGATATATGTGTTTGTTTGCGTATAGTAAAAAAGAAGAAAATGGAAATTCTAAAATAATTTATTTATATTTATAAAATATTTAGGATTTTCGCAAAATTTAGAAATGTTTAATGTTTTATTTTGCTGATTGTAATTTGTCATATATAATGTATGTCATCCTCTGATATGGTTGTTTATTTTGTGTGTAAATAAACGTCAGATAATACTTATTTGACAATCCAAAATGGACAATCAAGAGAAACTGGTACACAAGACGGAGACAAACAAAAACACAAAATAATTGATGTATTATAATTTATATTGGTATTGGTGCATTTGATCTATTTATTTATAATGCATTATATAAATTATATTGCTTTTGAATGGATAGAGACTTATTATTATAATGTAAATAAATAAAGTTTATATATTTTCACACTCTTCCCAATCTTTTTTTTTTTACCGCCACGATTTAACTGAAGTATTGCTTAAAATGGAGTTATACACCATAAACTAAACTAAAACAAACCTTTTATTTATTATGCAATAAAGACCAATCTCATACCACTTCAAATAACACTTCGGCAGACATATATTATCGTAATTCGATAATCAGATTTGAAGCGAGGACATGTTAAAAGCGGCTAACAAAAACAATGTTTAATATGAAAAGGGTAATAAACAAGCAAAACACCTCATATAGAAACGGAAAACAGAGTCACATGAATAACCTTTTTTAATTGATATTTCTG
>MJUT01044651.1:260390-274702 GCA_002080005.1 Gigantidas platifrons | reverse complement strand
ATACTAAATAATTATATATTATAAAATGACAAAATGAAAATGTTTTTACATACATAAGAATGGTCACCAGATAGAACGGGGATGAACGATACCAATATCGACGAGATTGACTTCGGTGAATACAATACAAAGGATGACAACAATGAAAATGGGATCCGTAACTTAAATTTGAAGTAATGTCACTACGAAATTCTCAAATTATATATATTTTACATTTATATGAAATGTCAAACTTTGAGTATGTATTACGGTTTGAAAATTTGATATTTTTATTTACTGCTTATATATTGGTGAATGATAAGATAAATATATTTTTGAAATATAGTTTGAGGGAATTCTTTAAACATTCTTGATTTAATAGTTTACTACTTAGAATACGGCGACGTTGAAAAAAGTCTGAATGTAAACTACTTAAGAGTAGCGGTTGAGGTGTGAAAATTAAACTCCATATGCGGATGGTTGGTATAATACTATTTTGCAGAAAATGTGTAATGGTAAAACTACTCTGTTGTCATAAAGCCAGTATAATTTTGATCATTGGTGTGAAATGACAAGAGCTTAAATATAATGCCGGTATCACAACTGTATTTTGTATCAAGTTATTAGTGACACAAAAGTTTATTATTATACCTCAGTTGTAATTTTCTATATAAAAGTCAGCTCGATAGTTTTACTATTTTTCCAGGCTGATGTCGAGAAGTTTACTTCATGGGTCAATAGTTCAATTTTATCAAATAAATCATACTGACATTTTACTGAAAGATTTTGTTAGTTCGTCAATTTAAATTGTAAAATTTTTTAAAGGGTCATGTATAAAAACTATGTAAGCAATGACAATATGAAGATATTTCCTACATGCCTACTTAATAGATTACAGCTGTGCCGTCAATATCAGAATAAAATTACACGCGATAAACTGGGTATTTAAATCAAACCAAATGAATTGGGTTATTCATTTCTACGTGGCGGAGTATTAAAGCTGTCTAATGTAAGTTCTTTAAATGATTGTTTGATGGTAAATAATTACTCGATGGCAAGCATATACTTTTTTATATTTAATTTAATTCTGAAATATATCTAAAGAATTGATGATAACAGTTGAATATTACTATATCAGTTTAAGGGCAAGATACAAGAACTGGGTTTGATTGCAAACATATATTGCTTTTTTTTAACTTGAATTAAATTAAACTTTTGAAATATATGTTAAGAAATTCTGCTATGCTAAAAACAACTTTTAATAACAATAGGGAGGTCATTAGTGGTGCAGAAACTGCTCACACTTCCGGAGAACCTGATTTCACCCCGTTTTCAGTGGGGTTCGTGTGACTCGAGCTTTAGATGGATGTGTATGCTTTGTAGCTCGTTTTCCTTTTGTACTTTTTCTCTTAGTCATTGTGTTGTCTGTTCTTCGATTTATGGATTCTGATTACTCCTTTGGTATCTTAAACTCTTCTTAGATATCTACGTTTGTATCAACATCACTGGATCCATACATATGCTGATGGACTATTACCATCACGAGGATGTGATATCCCAGTAGTCAGTCTCGATACTGGCATGGTTTATTAGATATATTTGTTATTACAATCTACAGTTCCTAAGTAATGACATTATTACTAAAAGGGTGGATGTGGTTCTTAGGGAAGCTGTTACTTAAATTGTCTTTGGTGTTAATGGTGCCTGAATTGCAACAATTGGTGCATATGAAGTAATTCTATATGATGATATGACAAAATGAAATGTCTTTACAAATATATATATATTGAAATTTACAGTTGCTAAAAAATGTAATAATTAATCAAATTAAGTTTATGGTGCCTTTGAAAAATACAATTAAATAATTTGGTTTTCTAATATTTTGACTATGATCATACTTGGTGAAGTTTATTCCATCGATATCTATGTTTTATTACATGTCGTTTTATCATTTATGTCGATGTTTTTTATGATATAATGCATTACACTATAAGGGATGTTTTGGCCCATGAACTAATTTTAGCCGCGCCACGTTTTATCAAAGTGTATGTGTCAAGCCATGAAAGTGACCGATCATGTGTTTGTGTATTAGATGTATAGATTAGGCCTCTTTATACTGTTTTACTATAGTATATTTGGAACTCTTTCTAAAACATGGTATTTTACTTTTCTCTTTATTACATTATTTACTGAACATATACATCACAGATCCGTCTCACAAAATATTGTTACTTCATTTGAGCTTGAAATATTTTGGCCGAAAGAAGGAAATGGGAATTTTAAAGATAATTTATTTATATTTATAAAATATCTCTGTATCTCCGCAAAACTTAGAAATTGTTAATTGTTTTTGCTTATTGTAACTTTGTCATATATACTGCATGTCATCCACTGCTGTTGTTATTTATTCTGTGTGTATTGTATATATTGTATAAGTAGCATTGCTTTTGAATGTACTAATACCTATTACTAATATGTAAATATATAAAGTTATACATTTGCAAACGCTTTCCATTCTTTTCTTATGCAATAAAGACCAATGTCATACCATCTTCAATTAACATTTAAGTATATGCCCTTTGCGTTGATTGGATTGTAATGCTACTGTGACACAAACCAATAACATTGAGTTGTGCAATGTGGTGTAACTATAATAATGGCCCGAATATCCATCATCCATTCGATACCTGCTATACCAACTTGCATCGGCATCATGCAAGCCAAGATAACTGATTGGAGATATGCTGTTTTGCAGGTCATTGTTTGTCCTTCATTGATTTGCGGAATCAAAGTACCCCTTTGGTATTTTCAAGAAAATGTTAGAGAACACCTAAGATACACTCAACCTTTTATTGAATAGCCAATTGGTACATGAATATCCACTTCAATTGCAATTTGCACATAACAAGAATTATTTAATATAGGTAAATGGTACATCATTACCATTTAAAAGACATTCAGAACGCAACAATTATAATTGGAATAGGTACGTGTGCTTTTATTAATAGGTAATGGGTGCATAGCCATTCAATGCAAAGGCACTGAGTGCGCAATAAATATAATTTAAATAGGTTCTGACATTTTGTCCAACACGATTTTCACGTCAGATGATGTTCGTTCGTTTCGTTGAACAGAAACACGACGGCTGTCACCAGAAACTGATAACCCTTCCGGAGAACCTGCCTGATCTTTAGTTTTCTGTGTAGTGGTTTGTAGATCGTTCTTTGTCCTTTTGTTCGTTTTCTGTTAGCCATTGTGTTATCAGTCCTTTGATTTACGGATAATGATTGGTATCTTCAAACTCTTCTTATAGGTACGTACATAGTCATTTCTAAGATAGCGGGTTGCTGCTGTCAATGTATATTTGTTCCTAAGAATATTTGTTCCAGATGAAAAAAATATTCGGGTAATATTTTTTCTTCAGAACGTTTTTCATAGAATACATTTTCCATAACCATTACAATTATTCCACTTGTAAGGAAAACTTATATGTTGATGAATATTTTTCATTCTTGAAAATCAGGTGATTTGTTTCACTTCATTGATTTCTGTCTACATCAAACAAGTCTTTTATCTGGTGATAATCAAAATCTATAAATTCTAAAAAATTAAAATAAATATTATATAATAGTCATGCCGATCAGAAGAAATAGTATATACAAGTTATACCGATCAGAATAAATATTATATAACAGCTATACCGATCACAATAAATATTATATAAAACTTCTCTTTTTATCGAAAGTGTTTATTCCAAAGATATTTTATCATATCACTACAAAGTCAAGAAAGTCTGAACGGACCAGTTTTTGTGCTAGAAAGTCTGAACAGAGTCTGAAAATTACTCAAAAGTCTGAACATAGTCTGAACATTACTCACAATTGCTGAAAAGTCTGAACAGAGTCTGAAGAGAGTCTGAACATTACCTAAAAGTATGAACAGAGTCTGAACATTACCTAAAAGTCTGAACAGAGTCTGAACAGAGTCTGAACAGATTCTGAACTTTACTGTGAAACTTTTTAACAGAATTCAAAAAATAATTATATGAAATTTGTTTCAAATGATTTATTTTTTTCAATGTAATTAATTTATACATATAAACCCTAACCTTTTAGTTTATTCTGTGCATAATTTTCCAATCTTATTCTCAATGAAATCATTCATCTGAAAATATCATACTTATAACTTATGAAATACAAAGGTAAGACACCTGTGAGTGATGGTTTCACCTGTACATATAGGTAATTAGTCATTTCATACTGGATATTGGAACCACAGGTGATACTGTGGAGATGGGTACTATTTATAAATTTGTCATTTTCTTCATTTCATTTTTTCTTCATTTATACATGTAAAGGTTTTTTTTAATTACCAAAAAATATACATTTTTTTATTTCTCATTAAATTTACCATTTCAATTTTTCTTCTTAACTAAATATATTTTACTTCATTTTCATTACATTTTAATATTTCACATAATAATGCAGGTCTGAAAAGTGAAATGTATTATATAAAAAACTAAACTAAACTAGAAAAACAATCTAAAAACATAAGAATAAGTCTGAAAAAATTTAACAACTTGAGGAAAAAATAATTAAACTTTTGTAAAAGGTCTCAAAAGTGAAAGTTATATAATAAAATAATAAATAAAAAATAAATAAATAGAACACAATCTAAATATGTATGACTAAGTCTTAAAATTTAATTTGAAAAAAAAAATAATTAAACTTTTGTCAAAATTCATATATTAAATGAAAATGTAATGTTTTAAATAAACAATCTTTCTGAAATGTATGAATTTGAAATATTATATGATACTCACTCATGCAATTAAGCAATTTTCTGAAAATCTAAATTCAAAAGTTTTTAATAATATTTATTTATAAATTTAGAATTATCATAATTTTGAAGAGTATTTTTTTAATAGTGATTGTGTACACTGATTGTTTTTGGATATTTGGATAAACAATGATAAAAAAAAGATATCGGGAGATTACCAGCAGGAGGTTTACAGCCCTTTTTGTTGAGACAGGATGTTTATTGCATAAGTATTTAGTCAGTGGGTCATAAAATGGTCAGCCGCATCTAATTCAGATTACATAACTATTAGAACACATATTTCCATGTCATTTATCTGTACAAGTAAGACAGGTAAATTTTACCTGTATTGATTTAATATGCATTGTATGAAAATTATGACACTTTTAAAGCATTTTCCATTTTCTTCATCAATTATTTATCCACAGTTAATGGGTTATTAAATGAGAAGCCACTTCATGGAAAAAAATTGAATAAATTGAAACATTTTTTTTCTTTTCAATATATCAGCTTATCTTAAATTTTTGATCCAATATTTTTTAAAGTTGCAAGATAGATTTTCTGTACAAGCATATAATGAAGCTTGTATGTAAGGGGGGGGGGGGAGGTCAAAGACTTAACAAAAAATGTGTAAAGGGGCATCAGCTACGATTTTCACAAAAAAATATGTTTTGGAAATTGTTAAATAGCAATAAAATGAGGACAAAAAGGTAAATATTTCACATTAAACAGTTTATCGAACCATTTATCGCCTTTTGAGAACGAACATTACCATCGATTACTTATTTCCTTGCAAGCAAATGATTTGACCTTGCTTTTTCCATATTCAGGAAGGGGTCAGGACAGATTTCTATAACCTCAACCTAAATGTTTGTATGGGTTAACTATAGAGAAAGGTGTTTATATCAATATAAAACAACAAGTTATATTCTAGTTATGGAAAAGATATACACTGATCAATGAATGAAATACAAATGGTAGAAAATATAGCCATTGCATGATGGATAATTCAGATTAATAAAATCAAAATCAATCGTTTTTATCAATATCAGTGGATCAATGCCTACGCTGATGGACTATTACCATCACGAGGGTATCATCTCCCAGTAGTCAGTCTCGATACTGGCATGGTTTATTATATATATTTGTTATTACAATCTACAGTTCCTAAGTAATGACATTATTACTAAAAAGGTGGATGTGGATCTTTGAAAAGCTAGTTCCTAAATTGTATTTGGCGTTAATGGTGCCTGAATTGC
This sequence comes from Gigantidas platifrons, assembly GCA_002080005.1. Lineage (NCBI taxonomy): Eukaryota > Metazoa > Mollusca > Bivalvia > Mytilida > Modiolidae > Gigantidas > Gigantidas platifrons. Next base: position 268,646 of record MJUT01044651.1, on the reverse strand, counting down.
AACACGTGGTGCATATTAAGTAAATCTATATTATGATATGACAAAATGAAATGTTTATATATATATATATATATATATTGAAATTTACAGTTGCTAAAAAATGTAATAATTAATCAAATTAAGATGATGGTGCCTTTGAAAAATACATTTAAATAATTTGGTTTTCTAATATTTTGACTATGATCATACTTGATGAAGTTTGCTCCATCGATATCTATGTTTTATTACATTTATGTCGATCTTTTTTATGATATAATGCATTACGCTATACGGGATGTTTTGGCCCATGAACTAATTTTAACCGCGCCACGTCTTATCGAAGTATCTGTGTCAAGCCATGAAAGTGACCGATCATGTGTTTGTGTATTAGATGTATCCATTAGGCCTCTTTATACTGTTTTACTATATTATATTTGGAACTCTTTCTAAAACATGGTATTTTACTTTTACTGAACATATACATCACAGGTCCGTCTCACAAAATATCATTACTTCATTTGATCTTGAAATATTTTGGTCGAAAGAAGGAAATGGGAATTTTAAAGATAATTTAAATATATTTATAAAATATCTCTGTATCTCCGCAAAACTTATAAATTGTTAATTGTTTTTGTTTATTGTAACTTTGTCATATATACTGTATGTCATCCTCTGCTGTTGTTATTTATTCTGTGTTTATTGTATATATTATATAAGTTGCATTGCTTTTGAATGTACTAATACCTATTACTAATATGTAAATATGTAAAGTTTATACATTTGCACACGCTTTCCATTCTTTTCTTATGCAATAAAGACCAATTTCATACCATCTTCAATTAACATTTAAGTATATGCCCTTTGCGTTTATTGGATTGTAATGCTACTGTGACACAAACCAATAACATTGAGTATTGAGTTGTGCAATGTGGTGTAACTATAATAATGGCCCGAATATCCATCATCCATTCGATACCTGCTATACCAACTTGCTTCGGCATAATGTAAACCAAGACAATTCACTAGAGCTATACTGTTTTCAGGTCATCGTTTGTCCTTCATTGATTTACTGCTTCAGAGTACCCCTTTGGTATTTTCAAGAAAATGTTAGAGAAAACCGAAGATACACTCAACCTTTTATTGAATAGCCAATTTGTATATGAGTATTCAGGTCAATTGCAATTTGCACATATCAAGTATTATTGAATATGTAATGGGTACATCATTACCATTTAACAGACAATCAGAACACAACAATTATAATTGGAATAGGTACCTGTGCGTTTGCTAATAGACAAAGGATGCATAACCCATTCATTGCAAATGGAATGTGTGCGCAATAAATGTATTTTAAATAGGTTATGCTATTTTTTCTAACACGATTTTCATGTGAGATGATATTTGTGTCGTTGAACAGTAATACGACGGCAGTCACCAGTGGAACATAAACTGATTACCCTTCCGGAGAAACTGCTTGATCTTTAGTTTTCTGTGTAGTGGTTGTAGATCCTTCTTTGACCTTTTGTTCGTTTTCTTTTAGCCATTGTGTTATCAGTCCTTCGATTTACGGATTCTGACAGTGGGTTGCTGCTAACACGCATTATTCGGGTCCAACATTTCCTAGTGGTTAAATGGAAGCAATCACTTAAAATGTTGTTCGTTCGTTACCATGACTTGGCTAACACCTCCGTTATATATTTGTCACACATGAACACTTATATGTTTCCTTTATCGTTATCACCATTCCATCTTTTCCTTATTCATGACTTACCACCGGATATTTGTAACAGTAATATGACGAGTGCCACTAGTATGGGTATAGCCTTACTGTTCAGAACACATGAATTCACCCCGGGTTTTTTGTTTGCTTCATTTGTTCAATATTTATTTTTTGTGTATAGCTTTGTAGATCATTGTGCGTTTGTTTTTATTTTTCTTTCCTGACAATTGGATTGTCTGTCCTTGGTCGATTTACGTTTCTGATTACTTCTTTGGTATTTTCAAACTTTACTTGGATTTGAACATAGTAATGGGTACATGCATATGCATTTCAAAGACAAAGAATGAGAAGCAATTTAAATAATTTTACCTTGTTAGATATCTACATGTTTACTATTATGTAATAAGTACATTAAGTACCGATTGCAAAAGAAATGAATATGCAATAGGTATCATTGGAATATATAAATTTTGCATACATGCATGATTACAAGACATGTACTAAAATGTACTAAATATAAGGTGTATTTGTAAAACATATGTAAAAACTTTTTAATTTAGATTTAATCTTTGTATTTTATGTCTAAATTTAAATACCCCTGTAATTTTGCTACCTATGCCTGGTCATATGTTACATTGTCACTCACACTGACGTATTATGATAAAGTGAGGATAGCTCTACTTCGTTATCATAACAGAAATAACTCGTAAGGATGTGATTCTGTTCTAACGACAGCATTCTATCAAAGTATTTTATTGTATATTTTCTAAGCGGTGAAAAATGATCACTATTTGCGTTTGCTGGCGCATAGTTTTAAATATGTTGTATCAAGACAAGATCGTTGATGGTCAGATATAATCCTTTTGTCAGGCATGTCATTAGTATCGATATAGATGGGTTATGTTGATGGTGTTTAACGCCACTTTCAACAATACACAGGGTTGGAAACACTCGAAACTTTCATATTTGTGACTTCTTCTTTCCAAAAACAAAGAAAACTTCACTTTTACGTAACCCACAGGGGCCCACAATATCTCATTTTTGACAATAGCCAGGGATAAATTCGTCATTTACGTTCCTATCCGTAGATATGGAGATTCTAAAACCTTCAGAACAGACAACGCAATGATCAAAAGAAAAAGTACAAAGCGACAAAGAACGATCTACAAAACATACATATAATACTAAAGATCGAGTAACACGAATTTCACAAAGAAAACACTATACTTTTTATTCCATGACATGTATTTTAGAAGTATTATGTTGCATCTCCATATTAAAAATGTGATTTTCATATACAAAGACATATATTTGTATTAAAAGTGCACTAAGCGATGATGGGAAACCATTGTATTTCATACAGAAGCATTTACAATTTAAAGTTATTTGAAAAGAAATACGGAAATATTACGTGACAGAAAAAATAGTAATTAAATAACTGTGTTGACCCGTATTTGATAAAAATATGACCTTAAAATGCGAATCATTTCGGCATACTCTTTTCTACGTTTTCTAGTATGAATATTATCTAATGTAAGTACATTAAATAATTCTTTGATGGGACATAATCGGTGGATGGCAAGTATATACTTTTTTTATTTGATTTAATTCTGAAATATATTTAAAGAAAGTCTGATAGCGGTTTAATATTGCAATACCATTTTAAGAGAAATATACAAAAACTTGTTGAAAGTGGCGCTAAACACCAAAAAACCAATCAATCATTACAAAAACTTGATTTGATTGCAAACATGTACTGCTTTTTTCAAATTTTATTTAAATAAAACTTTTGAAATATATTTTACGAAATTCTGCCATGTTAAGAGCAATATTAAGAAAAACAATAGGGGTCATCAATTTATGTTGGGAGTATAAATTTTACATATTATTACGATTTTTCAATTGTATTTCTGAACCGTTCCGATAGTGTGCTTTGTGTGTTTTTTCTAAGACAAACAAAGTAAAGCGCAACAAAGAAGCCTACAATAATTAGCAACACGGATCAAGGTGAACCTATGGGTTCATGAAGGTTACGCAGTTCCTTCCATAGATAATATACCCGCCATGTTTTCTCATATAGTCAAGTCGTGTAGTTCCTTCCATAGATAATATACCCGCCATGTTTTCTCTTATAGTCAAGTCGTGTAGGAGACCACTTATACATAGTAACATAAATAACACAAATAAGACATGAACCCTCCTACAAACAACGGTGGTGAAGACGAACCGAACATAACAAGCCGACCTCACTTATGTATCTCTTGACAAAATAGTATTTGTTCTTACCTTATATTTCGTTCAAGTTTTGCTTAGACTGCTTTTAGATCATAACTAATTGGAAATGAAACTGGTTCCCAAACGTTTGATGTTATTATGCTACTGTGGATCTCTTCTGTTTAGACTACTATAGCTGAGGACAATACATCTGAGATGACTCATAATTAATATGAAAATACAATGCAGCACTATTAATATTCTATTTTCATAGGGATACAATAATGTGTAAATTTGTTCTTTACTGATTTAGTTGAAAGTCAGAAAACAAAATTATTTGTTAAATTATCAAAACAACATTTATTGAGAGGGACTGAGTGTGTGCATGGGGGGATAGAAAACTATTGTCGATAAAGGTTATTGCTATTTTATTTCGCAAAGGGGAATTACAGTTGCTCAAATTTCTCAAATTTGCATATTTGGATGGCATAGTTCAACACTTGCAATATTAAAACAAGACCAATGTCCAAAATACAATGTGCTTAGGATATTATTATGTCAGGGAAAATACAGTGTTCACCCATGCTTTTCATATGCGCCTGTTAAAATTCCCCATGTCGACACCCTACAGTCGCATTATGCTTCACTCTGTATAGCACTTTATTATTTTGACTTCAACTGACTGTGATCACATGCACTGTTGACTTAAAATATGTATCACTATATGTATCCACATTATGATTACAATCAACAAGGTAGTAGTATTATTCTGTGTCATACTTTCTCACCAAATTAGAAATATATTGAATTAAACTTATCATGTCTCAAGTGTGCATGCGTTTCATATACCTTAATATATTAAACTCCAACTGATTTTGTGTTTTGTTTTTGCAAATTTGAGCATAGATATTATATAATCAAAGTGTCATTTTAAAATAAGCTTAGCTGCATTATTTCTCTAAGACAGAAATCATTGGTCCATTAAATCAACTTAACCGCGCCACTAATAGTATTACAGTATATGAAAAAAGCCGGAAAAGTGAGCGGTTGTGTATGTCTATTCGGGGTGTCTATTCGATTTTCCCTGTATTTCGCTGATTTGTCGATTAAATGTTGAACCTTTTCGGACAACGTGTTATTATTTGCCCCCTCTTTTTATTAGATTTACATTATTATCATATATAGTTCGTGTCATATTTGGAGTTGAATAATATTATAAACCCTTTATCTACCTTTCATGTATATCCACAAAATACCTTCAATTGACTCGCTTAGTATTCCAATTTCAAAAGTTTCAACTAAATGATTTGTAATTAAAAACCCCACGCCTCCAGCGCCGCGTTTTGTATTTTTATGTAATTCATGTCTATTGTTACCAAAACCACTTATAGCCATTCATATTTAATACATCATATCCAGCAAATTTACTCGCTTAGTATTCCAATTTCAAAAGTTTCAACTAAATGAATTTTAATTAAAAACCCGATTCCACCAGAGCCGTGTGTTGCATTGTTGTGTTATTCCTGTCTATTGCTACCAAACCACTTATATCCATTCATATTTAATACATCACTTTTTTTCAAATAAGTCCTAGCAGTACCTATTATGTCAAGATTTAAATATGGAATTCAACTATCACGTACAGTAACATTGTCAGAAACAGTATTTTTATTCCATCCGTTTACATTCCACTACTTTCACATAACGACGGCTACGTTGAAATTCTGAATTGTTGTAACTTTCATCGGTATTGTCTCTTGATGATCGGTGACTGGTTCTGTCATTGTATCGACGACTTCAGACTTGGACGATTTGAGCCGCTATTGTTCTGTCGTGTTTCTCGTTTATCATGGTATGGTTTGCTACCTTCAGATGATCGTAGTCTGGCAGAGTAGTCATCAATTCTACTTCCCCTGACAGATAAGTCTGGGTTTGCATAGCCTAATGCTTTGACAAGAATGCACATGCATTCTGCCTCAATTATGTATTGCAATGACACATCACTGTATTGTCTGCTAAGCTGCAACTTCTTTTTAGCGGATAAGACTTCACCACAGCTAACATTTGTCTTGCATGTTACAATGATTACACCAAGTCTTTGGAACTTGGTTTTCTTAAGTTCAACACTAAATGATAGGAACTAGGACAAGGCGGTTTCTTAAGCATTCTTGATTTAATAATTTAGTACGCAGAAAACGGTGACGTTGAAACATTCTGATTATAAACTACAAGTTCGAGTGTAGCGGTTGAGGTGTGAAAATTAAACTCTATACGCGGGCGGTTGGCATAATACTATTTTGCGAAAAAAATGTGTAATTGAAAAACTACAGTCGTCTCTTTTGTCATAAAGCCATGCAGAATGTTGACCATGGGTGTCAAATGTTAAGAACTTAAACATAATTTCGGGTATCATACACTACAAGAAAGTCTGAACGGACCAGTTTTTGTGCTATATAGTCTGAACATAGTCTGAAAATTACTCAAAATTGCTGAAAAGTCTGAACAGAGTCTGAACAGAGACTGAACATTACTTAAAAGTCTGAACAGAGTCTGAACAGAGTCTGAAAATTACTTAAAAGTCTGAACAGACTCTGAACATTACTCAAAATTGCGGAAAAGTCTGAACAGAGTCTGAACAGAGTCTGAACATTACTCAAAAGTCTGAACAGATTCTGAACATTACTTTGAACATTTGTAACAGATTTAATAAAATAATTACATGAAATTTGTTTCAAATGATTTATTTTTCTTAATGGAATTAATTTATACATATAAACCCTAACCTTTTATTTTATTCTGTGCATAATTTTCCAATCTTATTCTCAGTGAAAACATTCATCTGAAAATATTATACTTATAACTTATGAAATACAAAGATAAGTCACCTGTGAGTGATGGTTTTACCTGTACATATAGGTAATTAGTCATTTCATGTTGTGTATTGGAACCACAGGTGATACTGTTGAGATGGTTACTATTTATAAATTTGTCATTTTCTTCATTTCAATTTTTCTTCATTTATACATGTACAATGTATATATTTTTTTTTAAATTACCAAAAAATATACATTATTTCATTTCGCATTAAATTTACCATTTTAATTTTTCTTCTTAACGAAATATATTTTACTTCATTTTCATTACATTTTAATTAAATATAACATGTAATATTTCACATAGTAATGCAGTTCCGAAAAGTGAAATTTATTATATAAAAAACTAAACTATACTAAAAAAACAATCTAAAAATAAGTCTGCTAAAATTAAAAAAACTTGAGGGAAAAAAATTAAACTTTTGTAAAAGGTCTCAAAAGTGAAATTTATAAGATTAAAAAAAAATAAATAGAACACAATCTAAAAATGTATGAGTAAGTCTGTTAAAATTTAACAAACTTGAAAAAAAAAATTAAACTTTTGTCAAAATTCATATATTAAAGGAAAATGTAATATTTTAAATAAACAATCTTTCTAAAATGTATGAATCTGAAATATTATATGATACTCACTCATGCAATTAAGCAATTTTCTGAAAATCTAAATTAAAAAGTTTTTAATTTAAAGTTTGTTTTACTGTTTTAATTTAGGGAGCCTTATATTTATTTATTTATTTCATCGGTTTAGTCTCACCTAGCCTACATTTAAAAATTTTCTTGTCTCACTTGGCCTACAATAAATTCTTACCTGAGTCATTCCTGATTGATTTTATTGCTATATATTGTTGTTTTAGCACTTAAGTTGGGGTCCCTTAGAGGTTGTTATTTTATATAGGGTACAGAAATAAATAATTATTTATATGTTTGTTTTTGTTTTTCGTTTTTTTTGTATCTGTACTATTTTAACATTTAATCAATAAGTAATTATGTTTTTATAAAATAATAAATTAGTGATATATGCTTTATGTTTGTTTGTTTGTTTTGTTTTGTATGGGTTTTTTTTTTTTTGGTATGTTGTGGAGTTTTTTTTAAGCCAGGGATATATAGTTTTTATACACCTAAAGTTGTGAAGCATAAAAATATAATATTTTTAAAAATGTTATGGATAATGAGCTATTTCATTCCTTTTTAGATGTATTGTAATCTTTGTAAAGAATGAAATAAAGAGTCATTGATATCTAGTATTTTACCATAGAAATAAGATATGTGTATGGATATTTTTTCAATGACGGATAATGGTTCTCTCCATGTACTCCGAGTAGTTTTTATGGAAAACTTATAGCCAACATGTAGTAAATAGTAGCCACCTCTGCCATTCTCTAAAAAGTCAACGTGAACTTGCGCATTTGCCATATTTTTAAATCAATGCATATAGTTTTTCATAATTGTCCTTATATCATATTTTGTTTT
>MJUT01044651.1:240906-259749 GCA_002080005.1 Gigantidas platifrons | reverse complement strand
GTGGGGTTTTTTTTAAGCCAGGGATATATAGTTTTTATACACCTAAAGTTGTGAAGCATAAAAATATAATATTTTTAAAAATGTTATGGATAATGAGCTATTTCATTCCTTTTTAGATGTATTGTAATCTTTGTAAAGAATGAAATAAAGAGTCATTGATATCTAGTATTTTACCATAGAAATAAGATATTTGTATGGATATTTTTTCAATGACGGATAATGGTTCTCTCCAGGTACTCCGAGTAGTTTTTATGGAAAACTTATAGCCAACATGTAGTAAATAGTAGCCACCTCTGCCATTCTCTAAAAAGTCAACGTGAACTTGCGCATTTGCCATATTTTTAAATCAATGCATATAGTTTTTCATAATTGTCCTTATATCATATTTTGTTTTAAATGTTGCTTTTATAATCAAATTTTGTTTTCTTTAAATTTGCTTAAAACATCACTCAAATGTCAGAGCTCAAATGTTAAGATCAGAAGAAGAAAAAGAAACCATTTACTTTCAACTATATGCTGGGCTTGGTATCTGTTTATGAAAAAAATATATAAATAAAGCCACACACTCATATCTTAATTATGTTTTCAGTTTATATAAAGCTTTTTAATTTTGTTATCAATAAGTGGAAAATCGTTTGCTATGTTTAGCTAAATCCAATGAAAATGCACTAACATATGTTGATTTAAGAAAAAAATAAAATGACAAATTTAATGAGAAATGAAATAATATATATTTGTGCAATTTAATTTAAAAAAAAAATTAGTAAGTGAAATAGCACATGCAATATTTAGTTAAAATCTAATGAAACCGAAGTAAAACATCGTGATTTAAGAAAAAAATAAAAAATAAAATGACAAATCTAAGGAGAAATGAAATAATATATTTGTTGTAATGTAATTTATAAGTGCAATATCACATGCTATATACTTAGTTAAAATCTAATAAAAATCATTTTTAATAGTAAAACATAACAAATTATTTCTTTCATGTTTATGTAACTTGACTTGTTAATTATAAAAAAAGTGAACAATCAAGCTTGGAGAATATATTCCATGTCTGCTAGCATTTTTAAAATTTAATATAAATATTAATTATTATGTTTCATTATGTTTTCGTATTTATGTAATTCCATTTAGGTAGAAAGAACAAAAAAGAAAACACTCAGATTTACCTTTATTTACCTGTGATTACCCTGATTGTTCAACTTAATGGGACTCCTTAACCTCTCTTAATTAGGAAGGCCAAAATTCTTCCACAGTCTCACATAACCTACATTGTTTTCTTACCTGTACCTATATAAAATATAGAATGTTGGCTAAGTGAGACGACACCATTTCATCGATGATCATGATTAATTGAATATATACAGCACAGTGTCAACCATGGAGATTACCAGCAGGAGGTTCACAACCCTTTTTGTTGAGACAGGATGTTTATTGCATAAGTATTTGGTCAGTGGGTCATAAAATGGTCAGCTGCATCAAATTCAGATTACATAACTATTAGAACACATATTTCCACGTCATTTATCTGTACAAGTAAGACAGGTAAAATTTACCTGTATTAACTTTTAAAGCGCTTTCCATTTTCTTCATCAATTTTTTAACAACAGTTAATGAGTTATTAAATGAGAAGCCACTTCATGGAAAAAAATTGAATAAATTGAAACATTGCTTTTTCTTTTCAATATTTCAGCATATCTTAAACTTTTTATCCAAGATTTTTTAAAGTTGCAAGATATATTTTCTGTACAAGCATATAATGAAGCTTGTATGTAGGGTAGGGGTCAAAGACTTAAACAAAAATGCGTAAAGGGGCACTAGCTACGATTTTGACAAAAAAAATATATGTTTTGGAAATTGGTAGATAGCTATAAAATGATGAAATAAAGGTAAATATTTCACATTAAGCAGATTATCGAAACATTTTTCGCCTTTTGAGAACGAAAATTCGATGAGGCAGTTCATTATACAAAGGTAAACGGACAGAAAGTCACAGGACAAAAAGTCACAAAGCTCCTAAGACAAAAAGTCACAATCTATATGTTTTACCCTGGCGGACAAAAAGTCACAGGACAAAAAGTCACAACTTATATTCTTTACCCTTGCGGACAAAAAGTCACAGGACAAAAAGTCACAACTGTGACTTTTCGTCCGTGACTTTTAGTCCTGTGACTTTTCGTCCGTGACTTTTTGTCTGTGACTTTTTGTCCTGTGACTTTCTGTCCTGCATTCGTATCAAACATATCCTGTGACAATTGGATTCAAAGAATAGCCTTTTTAATAGTGATTATGCGATTTCACAATAAAACATATGGAGGATCACTTGAACTTGATGATCGCAAGCAATACTTGTATGCAAATATGTAATAAAAAATTATGCATTAAAATATTTCAAGTATAAATGTCACAATACACATTTAACATGTATGTGGGAAAATAAAAGTGACTTTTCAAAATTATTGTTAGCACAGGCAATGGCGTTTATATACGTCCTTGGCACAGGCACTCGTGTCACGGAATGGTAACCCACGGAATTACCGCCCCCTTTCTGAGTACTTATTTATTTTCAATAAAATTTCTTTCTTATTTCATCTCTTTTCCCTGAATTTATTGTGGATAATAAGAGGGTAAATACTTATTAGATAGATTAAAAAACATTTTGTTTTGGTCTTTTTAATGATTGATAACTGACCCAAGTTAGGATAAATAAATGAAATGTGACCTAATGTGTTAATTAAATTTCATTAAAAACATACATGAATTCTATAAATTTTAATTTCTTATCTAATTCTTATCTTAGGTTGTTATTTTCATTGAATGGCATCTCAAAATAGATGACATCACAGTGGGGGCTCTTCCTGTACAATCAGTAATTGTATTGTCCAAGTATTGTTACTTGTATCTTACCCGAGAACTAATTAGTACATATACTGTATGTGATTTTTATAAGAATGTTGTAGTATTGTTGCGTAACTAATTGTAATTAAGTTTAATGAACTTTTAAGAATTATGATAAATTTTGTAGATGTGTATTGCAGAGACGTTTGTTTCTTGTGCAAAAAACTAAACTATAATCGTTTTTTTTTCTTTTAAATAAAAAACAGCCAAATATGTATTCGGATAATTAATTATGATTCTTTGAATAACAACACAATTTCATTAAAACTCCATATCAGAGCAGAAAAAAAGAAGAATCATAATCGTAGAGTTCAACTTTTTTTTTGGGAAAATAACAATACTTGTACATTTTTCATACATTTTAGAAAGATTGTTTATTTAAAATATTACATTTTCATTTAATATATGAATTTTGACAACAGTTTAATAATTTTTTTTTTCAAGTTGCTGAATTTTAACAGACTTATTCATACATTTTTAGATTGTGTTCTATTTTTTTTTTATTATTATAAATTTCACTTTTGAGACCTTTTACAAAAGTTAAATTTTTTCACCCCAAGTTGTTAAATTTTAACAGACATATTCTTATATTTTTAGATTATTTTTTTAGTTTAGTTTAGTTTTTTATATAATAAATTTCACTTTTCAGACCTGCATTACTATGTGAAATATTACATGTTATATTTAATTAAAATATAATGAAAATGAAGTAGAATATATTTAGTTAAGAAGAAAAATTAAAATGGTAAATTTAATGAGAAATGAAATAATATATATTTTTTGGTAATTAAAAAAAAAAACATATACATGTATAAATGAAGAAAAATTCAAATGAAGAAAATGACAAATTTATAAATAGTATCCATCTCCACAGTATCACCTGTGGTTCCAATATACAACATGAAATGACTAATTGCCTATATATGCAGGTAAAACCATCACTCACAGGTGACTTACCTTTGTATTTCATAAGTTATAAGTGTAATATTTTCAGATGAATGTTTTCATTGAGAATAATACTGGAAAATTATGTACAGAATGAAATAAAAGGTTAAGGTTTATATGTATAAATTAATTACATCAAGAAAAATAAATCATTTGAAACAAATTTCATGTAAATATTTTTTAAAATCTGTTAAAAAATTTCAAAGTAAAGTTCAGAATCTGTTCAGACTCTGTTCAGACTTTTGAGTAATGTTCAGACTCTGTTCAGGCTCTGTTCAGACTTTTAAGTAATGTTCAGACTCTGTTCAGACTTTTAAGTAATGTTCAGACTCTGTTCAGACTCTGATAGGACTTTTCAGCAATTTTGAGTAATGTTCAGACTCTGTTCAGACTTTTAAGTAATGTTCAGAATCTGTTCAGACTCTGATCAGACTTTTGAGTAATGTTCAGACTTTATTCAGACTCTGTTCAGACTTTTAAGTAATGTTCAGACTCTGTTCAGACTCTTAAGTAATGTTCAGACTCTGATCAGACTTTTCAGCAATTTTGAGTAATGTTCAGACTTTGTTCAGACTTTTATGTAATTTTCAGACTCTGTTCAGACTCCGTTCAGACTTTTAAATAATGTTCAGACTCTGTTCAGACTCTGTTCAGACTTTTCAGCAATTTTGAGTAATTTTCAAACTCTGTTCAGACTTTCTAGCACAAAAACTGGTCCGTTTAGATTTTCTTGACTTTGTAGTGATAGCTATATTTAGTATCAAGTGGAACCTTTCTAAACCGACACACCAAGGGACCACGATAATGTGTCGGATTGTACAGGATGTCAGACTTCTAAAGTTTTATTTATGTTAACAAAACAACTTTGGGACCATACATTTTTGTCGGATGTCACAGGATGTCGGAAAACTCAGGTGTCGGATTGCACAGGTTCTACTGTATTAGTAACTCTAAAATGTGTCAGTGACTGCCGACAGGTCGATGATTTTCTCCGGGTCCTCCGGTTTCCTACATCCATAAAACTTACCACCACGATGCAACGGGAGTATTATTGAAAGCGGCGTTAAGCGCCATAACCCTTACCTAATTAATAACCACCTAGGAACATTGGTTGCATGGGCAAATGTGCGTCCGTTTTGTGGATTTTCAAAGATGATATCAGAAGCCAGTTGTATTTATTTGTCAAATATTATCAATTCTAAATCATGGTGTTTTAACGCAACTTTCAACAATATTTGAGCTATATTCCGGTATTTCGTTGGACATATACCATTTTCGTTATCACTTGTTCAAATAATTTTGAATGAAACAGCTTTGTAGCTTGTTCATAGCAGTCAATTATTCAAATCAATTGCTGACTTTACGTATGACAGTGATTAAACCTTGTGCATTATATTGCAGGAATTACACCAGTCCTCTCAACTGGACAGATGGCAACTCCTTCAATATGTACAGAGAATGACTTAACTTTTGATATTGGATCTACATACCCTATATCATTAAGCAGTGCATCTGAATCTTCTACAGTACCATCAAGTACACATACAACAGAAAACAATAATTTTCCATCAACAGGAGGCCATGCATTGTTGGTTGCCAGATCACCACAGGACCAGCATGATTACAATCAACAAGGTAGTAGTCCTATTCTGTGTCATACTTTCTCACAAAAGTAAAAATATATTGAATTAAGCTTATCATTTCACAAGTGTGTATGCGTTTCATATATCCTCAAAATATTAAACTCCAAATAATTTTCAATTTTTTGGTTGCACATTCGGAACATAGATATTATATAATCANACTTTGACAAGAATGCACATGCTTTCTGCCTCAATTATGTGTTGTAATGACACATCACTGTATTGTCTGCTAAGCTGCAACTTCTTTTTAGCGGATAAGACTTCACCACAGCTAACATTTGTCTTGCATGTTACAATGATTACACCAAGTCTTTGGAACTTGGTTTTCTTAAGTTCAACACTAAATGATAGGAAATAGGACAAGGCGGTTTCTTAAGCATTCTTGATTTAATAATTTAGTACGCAGAAATCGGTGACGTTGAAACATTCTGATTACAAACTACAAGTTCGAGTGTAGCGGTTGAGGTGTGAAAATTAAACTCTATACGCGGGCGGTTGGCATAATACTATTTTGCGAAAAAAATGTGTAATGGAAAAACTAAAGTCGTCTCTTTTGTCATAAAGCCATGCAGAATGTTGACCATTGGTGTCAAATGTTAAGAACTTAAACATAATTTCGGGTATCATAGCTATATTTAGTATCAAGTGGAACCTTTCTAAACCGACACACCAAGGGACCAGGATAATGTGTCGGATTGTACAGGATGTCAGACTTATAAAGTTTTATTTATGTTAACAAAACAACTTTGGGACCATACATTTTTGTCGGATGTCACAGGATGTCGGAAAACTCAGGTGTCGGATTGCACAGGTTCTACTGTATTAGTAACACTAAAATGTGTCAGTGACTGCCGACAGGTCGATGATTTTCTCCGGGTTCTCCTGTTTCCTACACCCATAAAACTTACCACCACGATGCAACGGGAGTATTATTGAAAGCGGCGTCAAGCGCCATAACCCTTACCTAATTAATAACCACCTAGTAACATTGGTTGCATGGGCAAATGTGCGTCCGTTTTGTGGATTTTCAAAGATGATATCAGAAGCCAGTTTTATTTATTTGTCAAATATTATCAATTCTAAATCATGGTGTTTTTACGCAACTTTCAACAATATTTGAGCTATATTCCGGTATTTCGTTGGACATATACCATTTTCGTTATCACTTGTTCAAATAATTGTGAATGAAACAGCTTTGTAGATTGTTCATAGCAGTCAATTATTCAAATCAATTGCTGACTTTACGTATGACAGTGATTAAACCTTGTGCATTATATTGCAGGAATTACACCACTCCTCTCAACTGGACAGATGGCAACTCCTTCAATATGTACAGAAAATGACTTAAATTTTGATATTGGATCCACATACCCTATATCATTAAGCAGTGCATCTGAATCTTCTACAGTACCATCCAGTACACATACAACAG
The DNA here is from genome assembly GCA_002080005.1 of Gigantidas platifrons. Classification (NCBI taxonomy): domain Eukaryota; kingdom Metazoa; phylum Mollusca; class Bivalvia; order Mytilida; family Modiolidae; genus Gigantidas; species Gigantidas platifrons. The sequence goes on along the minus strand of MJUT01044651.1, from coordinate 252,828 downwards.
AAAACAATAATTCTCCATCAGCAGGAGGCCATGCATTGTTGGTTGGCAGAACACCACAGGACCAGCATGATTACAATCAACAAGGTAGTAGTCCTATTCTGTGTCATACTTTCTCACAAAATTTAAGAATACATTGAATTAAACTTATCATATCAAAGTGTGTATGGTTTACATATACCTAAACAAAACTCAAACTGATTTTGAATGTTTTGTGTTGCAAAATGTGAACATAGATATTGCATAATCAAAGTGCCATTTTAAAATAAGCTTAGCTGCATTATTTTACTTAGAGGAAAAGTATTAGACCATAGAATTAGCTTAACCACACCACGTATTACAGTATCTGTGAAAAGTCGATAAAGTGAGCGGTTGTGTATTTGTGTATTACGTGTGTCGATGATCCCTCTATTTCGCCGATTTTTCTCTTAAATTTTGAACCTTTTCCGACAGCGTGTTATTATTTTTTCTCTCTCTTTTATTATATTTCATTATTATCAGATATAAGTCGGGTCATATTTGGAGTTGATTAATATTATAAACCCTTTATCTTCTATTGCTAGATAAACTGAAGAAGGAAAATACAGAATTGAAACAGAAGATGATGTGTGTTATTTGTAGGATTAAAGGATTTTAATATGTCATTCAACCCTGTGGCCACTTGACATGTGACGTGTGTTGCGAGCTTGACAATTGCATATGTAATGCACACGTCACATGTCATCTTGACATGTGACGTGTGTTGCGAGCTTGACAATTGCATATGTAATGCACGCGTTACTAGTAAACATGTGTGCATATTATCACGAAAAGTTCTTGACACTAATTTATTCCAGTAATCAATTTTGTGGAATGATTATGGAAAATGTTGGGAGGCACTCGCTCGCGTATTCTTTCTCCGTTCCTAATAATGTGCTTGATCAATAGTTACGATTTCCACATAAAAACGATGTTCGGTTCCTATTTACCTCCAGCTGTGTTTNTTTCGTATAGTGGTGTGTTGCACGTAGTGACCGTATGAGTGGCATGGCTTTGTCTTGTGGAATGAGGGAACAGCTTTCCCTTCGCGGGCGTCTGGGTTCTCCCCCGGTGTTTGCAGGGATTCGTATCGGTCAACATTTTAGTTTTCTGTGTTTTGTGTTTTTGGTTTGTTTGTCTTCGTCCTGTGTCCTTTGTGCCCAATGTTGCCAATTTCTCTGGATTTTCCGTTATTGATTACCATTTCGGTTTTCTCTACTGTTTATTTCAACAGTGGGCATTGACAGTAGAATTAATAACTGCAAGAAATATATGTGCAGTAAAATTAGATACATATGTTTTATGTCTATCACTGGATCGATAGCTATGTTGGTGGACTACGAGTCTCCAAAGATGTCATTCCTTAATAGTTAGTGTTCCGACACTTACATAAATTAGTTCCTATTTATATATATTGAAATTTACAGTTCCTAAGTAATGTAATAATTAATCAAGTTAAGGTTATCGTGCCTCATGTATATGTAGGCCCTTTGACAATCACATGTATATTATTTGACTTCCAATCCTTTGATTATGATCACACCAGATGAAGTTTATTCCCGAATCGTGTCGATATTTACGTTTTTATTACATGTCTTTTATCATTTATGTCGATTTTTTTCATGCATTACACTATAAGAGAGGCTTTGACCTATACACCAATATCAACCCCGCCACTTTTTATCAAAGTGCCTGTAGCCATGAAAGTGTGCGATAGTGTGTTTGTGTATTAGATTATGCCTCTTTATACTGTTTTTCTAGAGGATATTAGGAACTCTTTCTAGAGCATGATTATTTCACGTTTTATTACATTATTTATTGAACATATACATCACAGGTCCGTCTCACAAACGATTGTTATTTCAATTTATCTTGAAATATTTTGGTCGAAAGAAGGAAATGAACATTTTTAAGATAATGTATTTATATTTATAAAATATCTTTGTATTTCCGCAAAACTATGAAATTGTTAATTGTTTTGTTAATTGTAAATTTGTCATTTGTAATGTATGGTACCCTCTGCTGTTGTTATTTATTCTGTGTGCAATTTATGTATAAGTTGCATTGCTTTTGAATGAACAAAGATTTATTACTAATATGTAAATAAATAAAGTTTGTATATTTTCAAATGCTTTCCTTTATTTTCCTATGCAATAAAGACCAATCTCATACCACTTCAATTAACACTTTGACAGAAATATATTATCTTAATTCGATAATCAGAGTGTTGACGCGAAGACATGTTAAAAGTGGTAAACAACAATAACGCTTAATAGAGATTTATGGAAATTGAAATACGCATACATATACACATACGATTACAATTACAGGGTAATGTAAATTAAGGGACCATCTCAAGACGAACATAATGTTTTACTTTTGAAATTTCATCTCGCCATTTACCCGGTAAAAACACTGACTTGTCGCAAGTCACTGACAAACTTTATCACATAATTTTGTATCGACTACACCTCGCCATGAACGGGGTTCGAACTCACAGCTTTAATGGTGCAATAATTGCATAGGTAGTTGTAAATCTACCATACGATCACGGCCACGCCGACCCCTTCTTGTCATTGGAAGAAAAATATAAATTCAAAGAATGATTGTGAAGGTTTTTTTTCTTTATCCCACCACGAATATACCAGTAATCCAAGTAATATAAAGGCCTTACTTACCTCTAGCAATGATTGAATATCGAACTGTTTTGCCATTCACTATATATACGCCACGATTGCTAAAGTTGGCGCTAAACACCAACCAATATATATATAACAAACTTTTAAAACTCTTATGACTACTCTGTAGTCCTAGTCAGTAACAAAATGCAACAGAACCATAGGTATGTATTGCGTTGACCACTCCCTTAAGGGACGGGGTGGAATTTATTATAGAAACAGGCTTATATCGACCTCGGTTTAAGCTTGTTTGTAATGTTTGAGGTTGGTCAACACCATTTATACTCAAAACATGCTACAAAACTGATGAGAGAACTTCTTGTGAAAACTAAAAAGGGGGGTAGTACGTATGAACAGAATGATTCTCTGTAACTGTAAAATAACTAAAGAGGTGGCGGATAGATGTAACACAATCGAAAACCATTGGGTATTTGAATAAAGTTTTATTAATTAGTTTACAGAAATTAAACGTTAGTACTTCGCCACATCAATATGTGTTGTGTAACGTTCATCACCATATTTAGAAACACTTATATGACAGTTCTATGACATTGTGTTTTTCACTAGTGAGTACATCTCCCTAGCGTCATAGAAGTAGAAACGAAAGTCGAAAGTAACGGAAAGTGATGATCATAAAAGATAATTCAAGTCCACTATACATGGTCTTAAATACAGCTCGGACCGTGCGCATTAACATCATATGTTACTTACCAACAACAAAGGCTAAGATCACACGATTATGAATCATAAAATACTCCTTTGAAGTAATAGTGGTCAGTACCAATAATCATATTAACTGGACAGTTATTTGTAATGAATCTGTAGAAACAGTCACGTATATAATAACGATTTAGTGACATCCTGAGATAAGTAATAAAAGATAAACAAATTGAAGAATCAATAGTTGAAAAGTAACTTTGTTACATAGATGCTCCGTTCTCCTTCATTCCTCCTCTCTACTATATTTTCCTTTAATATCTCCCCATTTTCTCCGGGTCATTTTTCAATTATTTTGCTTTCTCATGCCCCTCTTCTCATTTCGCCTGTCTATCGTCTCCGCTCTCTCCCATCGACGCGTCCACCTCCTGTTTAACACGACCGATTATCGCTCATGTCCACGTTTTACTCCAGTTTATCTTTCCGGGCCCGGTCGGTGTTAAATGATATTCATGATTGAAGATTACATTCTAACTTACAGATAAAGAACATCAATCAATGTAGCTGTTCATTACTTATTTGTTTCATGTATTTACGTATTATTTTGTCGTGTGTTCATTTAGACTGTTAACCTTTATGTATAAAGTTAATTTGTTCTGACGTAACGTTTCTAAAAGTCGAAGCGTGATATTTGTTTTCAAAATTTTACATAGGGTTTATACGTAGAACATATTTAACGGTATAGGGAAAAGTGTTTTCATTCCGTTGTCATGTTTTATTTAAATAAAGGCACAACCTTGAAAAATTGTATTTGAAAAAAAAAAGCAAATCTGTTTCCATGTTTCTTCCGATTGATAGAGAATAAAATAATCTTGTTATTAACATTTTATATACATGATTGTAATTCTATTTCGTAAATGACTGGTTTGACTAGTTGATTTTCGTGAGACAATTTCTAGAATTTTATTATTTGTGTTATAAACGTGTTTGCGTAACTCATCTTCTACATATCGTATCATATGTATACGTGCACAGGACATTTAATTTTGACCGTAAAGCTAATGTCTTTGTTCATTAAACAAAGTCGTGACATTTTTCTTAACCAAACAAATATCGTTTTACAACAGTGGTATAATTGATTTAATTTTACAATAACTATTATCAATGTATGAACAACGCAAACGATTGATTGGTATACAAATAAACCACCAAAACAAAATATCAACAAAAAAGTAAATGTGAATAAAACAACAACATACAGATATGGATAAATGAATACTGTACAACAAAAAGACAATGAATAATTTAAATAAAAGTTGCATTATTTTTGTGTTAAAGGTCATTTCTTTCTGAAACAAAAAATATCTATTTTATTATCATTATACAAATGCTGGGCAATAAGCAATATTTATTTCAAACCAACACCAAAAATAAATGAATAAATAATGATGCAACATGTATAAAAAAGTATCACATTCTTTAAATATAAAACATTTTTATTTTTATTTTGAAAAATAGTTCATTCCATTGTGTAATTAAAAGTTAGACATGTAATAGATTAAAGAATGTGGTGTATAATTAATTGTTTATTGTATAGTAAATATCTTCGACGCGTTTTATCAGGACTTTTGGTGAGTTTGATGTTTTCTTAAGAAAAATTCGCCCATCATTTGTCCAGAAGGAATCTATTCTTCTCTCCTTTCGCTCTATTTGTATTTTGGATACAAGTTGCTGTATGTACCTTGTTAGATCTTCAGTGATATCAATTTTGTTAGCGTTCGATTAAAGCTGTTTCTTTTGCTTAAACATTCGATTATCTTCCAGTTACGGAAGCCACAAATAAGCTGGCAAGAACCTTCATGGTGGATTTTACAGATTATCTGATACCTATTGATATTATCTGGGGTTATGTCTATCTTAAGGTGTTGCTTACAGATATCAACTATTTTGTCATCAGTTATATGGTGTCTGGTTTCTAGTTAAATTTTACTATTTAAGCAAAAGGTGAATCAGTTGGCTTTATTCATTTCTACGTGGTCAAATATTAAAATTATCTAATGTAAGTTCTTTGAATAATTGTTTGATGGAAACATATCCATTTTTTATTTGATTCAATTCTGAAATATATTTAAATAAATTCGTGTCTCAGTTTAATATTACAATGTCATTTTAAGGGCATTATACAATAACTTGATTTGATTGCAAGCAGATACTGCTTTATTTTTATTTGAATTAAATTAAACTTCTGAAATATTTGCTAAGAAATTCTGCTTTTCTAAGAGCAATATTCAAAAGTAGGGTAGCCAATAGTGGAGCAGGAAATGCCTACCATTCTGGAGCACATGGGTTCATCCGCGGATTTGAGTGGAGTATGTGCATGTTTTGTAGAACGTTGTTCGTCCTTTTGTACTTTTACTTTTGGCCATACTGTTGTCTGTTCTTCTTCGATTGATGGATTATGATTACCCCTGTGGTATCTTCAAACTCTTCTTAGACATCTACGTTTGTATCAATATAACTGGATCAATACATACGCTGATGGACTATTACCATCACGAGGGTATGAACTCACATAATTCAGTCTCGACACTGGCATGGTTTATTATATATATTTTTTATTACAATATACAGTTCCTTAATAATGTAATTATTACTGAAAAGGTGGTTGTGGTTGTTAGAAAAGTTGGTACCAAAATTGTGCTTGGTGTGAATGGTGCCTGAATTACGACACTCTTAACAAGTGGTGCATATTAAATTCTATATTATAAAATGACCAAATGAAATGTTTTCACACACACACACACACACACACACACACACACACACACATATATATATATATATATATATATATATATTACCTTCGTTAATTTAAGACATTGGCCAGCTGAAACGGAGACGGAAGACGTACTTGACTTCGGTGAAGACAATGCAAAGGATGTCAACAATGAAAATGGGATCCGTAAGTTAAATTTTAAGTAATGTCACTACGAAATTTTCAAATTATATATATTTTACATTTATATGAAATACCAAACTTTGAGTATATATTATGGTAATGTGTTGGATAATTTCATACTTTTATTTATTGATTATATATAGGTGAATGATAAGATAAATCGATTTTTGAGAGACAGGATGAGCCGATTCTTTAAACATTCTTGATTTAATAGTTTAGTGACGTTGAACAAAGTCAGAATATAAACTGATTGAGAGTACATGTAGCGGTTGAGGTGTGAAAATTAAACTCCATACGCAGGCGGTTGGTATAATACTATTTTACGGGAAATGTGTAGTGGTAAAACTATAGTCGCTTCTTTTGTCATAAAGCCGTGTAGAATGTTGACCATTGGTGTCAAATGTTAAAATATTAAGCATAATTTCTGGTATCATATCTATATTTTGTATCAAGTTATTAGTGACACTAAAGTTTGTCAATGACTGGCGACAGGTGGATATGTTTTTCCGAGTACTTAAGTTTTCTATTCCCTTAAAACTGACCGCCACGATGCAACGGAAATATTGTTGAAAGTTAAGCACTATAACCCTCACATTATTAATGGTCACCTAGTAGTGCTGATCTCATTGGCTTCAAGTGCAAATGTACGTCCGTGTTTGGATTTCCAAAGGGGATATCAGAAGTTAGTTTTATTTATTTGTCAAATATTATCAATTATAATTCATGCTAATTCCATTAGATACTTATGTTTATGGTATTTAACGCCACGTTCAACAATATTTCAGTTGTATTCCGGTATTTCGTTATACATACACCATATTGGTTATCACTTGTTCAAATCATTTTGAATGAAACAGTTTTGCAGCTTGTTCATAGCCGTCAGTTTTTCAAATTGATTGCTGATTTTATTTAGTGTAAACTATATTTTATTTGAAAGAAAGTCAAACACAAATACAATATTTTATTTAGGGCAGTGATTAAACAAGGTGTATTATCTTTTAGGAATTACAGTAGCCGTCCCAACCAGACAGAAGGCAACCCCATCAATACGCAAAGAGAATGACCCAAATATTGACACAGGATCTACATACCCTATAACAGTAAGCAGTGCATCTGCATCTTCTACATTAAAAGCAAGTACATCTACAACAGAAAACAATAATTATCCTTCAACAGGAGGCCATGAATGGTTGGTTGTCCGATCACCATAGGAACAGCACGATTACAATCAACAAGGTAGTAGCATTATTTTGTGTCATACTTTCTGACCAAATTTAAAAATACACTGAATTAAACTTATCATGTCACACATGTGTAGGCGTTTCATATACCTCAAAATATTAAACTCCAAAGGATTTTGAATTTTTGTGGTTGCAAATTTGAAGATAGATATTATATAATCAAAGTGCAATTCTAAAATACTAATAAGCATATCTGCATTATTTCACTAAGACGGAAATCATTGGTCCATAAAATTAGATGAACCCCTCCACTTACAGTATTACAGTATCTGTAAAAATCCGATCATGTATATGTGTATTAAGGGTGTCGATTTTGCTTCTATTGTTTTTTTCTTTTATTAGATTTACATTATTATCGTATATAGTTCGTGTCCCATTTGGAGTTGTTTAATATTTTAAACCCTTTATCTTCCAGTGGTAGAACAACTAAAGAATGAAAATGCAGAATTGAAACAAAAGATGATGTGTGTTGTTTGTAGAATTAAAGACTTCGAATAAGTCGTTCAACCCTGTGGCCACTTGACAAGTGACGTGTGTTCCGAACTTTACATTTGCATGTGTAATGCACACGTTACTAGTAAACATGTGTGCATATTATCACGAAAAGTTATTTGACACTAATGTATTCCAGTAAACAATTGCGTATAATGATTATGGAAAATGTAATAACGTGCTTTATCAATTGTTGCGATGTCCACATGAAAACGATGCTCGGTTCCCATTTACCTCCAGTTTTTTGTAGGAGGGATCATGTTTTATTTGCATTATTTGTTTTTGTTTGTGCATAGTTGTGTCAAATACGTATTGACGGCATGATTGGCATGGTGGTGTCCTGTGGAAGGACGGAACTGCTTTCCCTTCACGTGCGTCTGGATTCACCCCGGTTTTTACATGTATTTGTGTTGGTCAACTTTTTAGTGTTCTGTATCTTGTGTTTTTGCTTTGTTTCTCTTCGTCCTGTGTCTTTTGTGCCCAATGTTGCCAGTTTCTCTGGATTGTATAATTATCACCTGTAAGAACTAAATGCGCAGTAAAATTCGATACCTACGTTTGTATGTCTATCCATGGGTCGATAGCTCTGTTGATGTACTATGAGTCTCCAAAGATGTCATCCCCTAATAGTTAGTGTTCCGACACTTACATAAATTATTTCCTATATATATATTGAAAGGAGTAGGGCCAGGAAGGGTGGAATTCGGCCCTATCTTCAAAACACATTTTTTCATCATAATCTGCTAATATATGCTTGATACTATTGCTAAATGTGATTGTTTAGAACATGTCACCATTATTGTCAATTTTGCGACCAAAAAACTAGCATTTGATGAAAAATCACAAATTTCTGGACATTTTCAATAATAAATAAAAAGAACAACTAATAATGAAAATGCATAATGAATAAGGTTTATTTCCAAGTAATTTTTGTATTAATGGTATATTTTTGTTAATATCAACATGAAATACGACTTTTTTTTCGGTAAAAATAGTAATTTCTTAATGAAAATCACAGATTTCAGGTAAATATTTAAAAAAATTTCTAACATCGCTTTTCAACATTTAAAAATAAGCGGAACTGTTGATAATATGACTATGTTGACAAATATTTACAATCTAATTGNTATTTGTGTTGGTCAACTTTTTAGTTTTCTGTATCTTGTGTTTTTGCTTTGTTTCTCTTCGTCCTGTGTCTTTTGTGCCCAATGTTGCCAGTTTCTCTGGATTGCATAATTATCACCTGTAAGAACTAAATGCGCAGTAAAATCCGAAACCTACGTTTTTATGTCTATCCCTGGGTCGATAGCTCTGTTGATGTACTATGAGTCTCCAAAGATGTCATCCCCTAATAGTTAGTGTTCCGACACTTACATAAATTATTTCCTATATATATATTGAAAGGAGTAGGGCCACGAAGGGTGGAATTCGGCCCTATCTTCAAAACATATTTTTTTCATCATAATCTGCTAATATATGCTTGATACTATTGCTAAATGTGATTGTTTAGAACATGTCAGCATTATTGTCAATTTTGGGGCCAAAAAACTAGCATTTGATGAAAAATCACAAATTTCTGGACATTTTCAATAATAAATAAAAAGAACAACTAATAATGAAAATGCATAATGAATAAGGTTTATTTCCAAGTAATTTTTGTATTAATGGTATATTTGTGTTAATATCAACATGAAATATGACTCTTTTTTCGGTAAAAATAGTAATTTCTTAATGAAAATCACAGATTTCAGGTAAATATTTTAAAAATTTTCTAACATCGCTTTTCAACATTTAAAAATAAGCGGAACTGTTGATAATATGACTATGTTGACAAATATTTACAATCTAATTGCTAAAACACAGTATTTTTGGGGAGAAATTACATTTTTGAGTAAACAAAACCCAGATTTTTGGAAAATATAAATATCATATTTTTTTTAGCTCATTTTAACATTTCCCAATATTTCAAACTGATCATTATGGAGGTATATAGACACATGTTTAGTTTATTTACATTTTTCAGATTATTTACAATATTTTAGGGTAAAAAATACATTTTTATACAAAATTACATAATTTTTCTCAAAAATTTTGTAATTAAATTCATTTGATCATTTTTTAACATTGGCAACTGCAAAGTATGGCAAGATGTAAACGTTATTTATATCATTTACAATTTGTCTTCAATTCAATTTATATTCTTTCTCTTACAAAGTGGTGATATCCATCCACATCCAGGGCCAAATCCATCTAAACGGAATCCAAAATATCCGTGTAGTAAATGTTCAAAGGGCGTCGTAAAAAGTAGTAAATCCATCTAAACGGAATCCAAAATATCCGTGTAGTAAATGTTCAAAGGGCGTCATAAAAAGTAGTAAATCTATTTGCGACCAGAAAACCCACATAAAATGTACAAATATCACTAGCAACCAAATTTCTAAAGAAAAAACGCAAAATGATGCACACAATTTTTTTTATTTGCGATCAATGTACAATCAAATCCCTTCCTTTTAATCAAAATAAAAATGTTGTGGAAGATCAACATCAGTCTTAATGCTAGGTCCCTGCTCCCAAAAATATCAGAATTAAAAATTATTGCATGTAAAACCAAAGCCGCAGTGATATCTATTTCGGAAACATGGCTCGACGATTCTGTTACCGATGCAGAAATCTGGATTGAAAATTACAGTATTGTGAGGAAGGATAGAACTAGAAATGGCGTGGAGTTTGCTCTTATATTAGAGATGACATCTCTTTTACTTTAGTACAAGACATCTCAGTCGATGAGCTAGAATCTGTATGGATAGAGTTGTTATTACCTAAATCCAAACCTATTATAGTAGGAATTTGCTATAGGCCACCAAAGCAAAACAATTTTCTGGAACTGTTTGACCTTATTCTGAACAAAATAAGACCGGAGTGTGAAATCATAATTCTTGGCGATTTTAATATTTGTATGAAAAACAAAAATTCTGATATATACAAAAAATACTCGAATGTCCTTAACATGTATGCATTGGAACAATTAATTTCCAAACCAACGCGAATTTCATCATCCAGTAGTTCATTAATACACCATATGTTATGTAATACTAGTGAAAAGATTTGCCAATCCGGTGTCATTGAAGTTGGAATTAGTGACCATTTTGCCATTTTTGGACTAGAAAAACAACTAGAGAACACACAGGTAAGCAGAATACTGTACGTATACGATCATTAAAACATTATACACATGAAGCCTTAATAGAAAAACTTGAACAAACTGACTGGTCGGAACTCTATCTCTGCAAAAACGTAAATCAAGCATGGGAAATTTTTCGAAAATTATTTCAATCAACTTTAAATTCAATAGCTCCATATAAAGAAATAAAAATTAAACAGAATTCCGAACCATGGATGACTTCAGAAATTTTAAATAATATTAGAAAACGAGATCAATATTTAATATCATATAAAAAAACAGGTAGTAAACATTTATACGCAGATGACAGTACTATTATGTTTTCTCATAAAAATCCTGAATTTATCTCTCAAAAACTTGGTCAAGAACTCGAATCCTGTAGTGAATGGCTCGTTGACAACAAACTTTCTCTCCACCTTGGTAAAACAGAATGCATTCGTTTTGGTCCAAAGAGAAAATTAAAAAATGTAACTGAATTTCAAATTAACTGTAATGGTCATATAATAAATTCACAAAATAGTGTTAAATATTTAGGCATTGACATTGATCAAAACCTGTCTGGCGAAAAAACAGCTAACTCTATTATTAAAAAGGTTAATTCCCGGTTGAGGCTTATGTATAGAAAGGCAAATTGTCTATCTGCCGAAACGCGGAAAACTTTAAGTATGGCACTTATTCAATGTCATTTTGATTATTCTT
>MJUT01044651.1:229083-240457 GCA_002080005.1 Gigantidas platifrons | reverse complement strand
GTGTCATATCATAATAATGACAATTATATATACATATATATTTTCATAGATAATGTACTTATTTTAAAATTAAGTAATCCCTCTACCCGCTCATGTTGATCTTTTAATGTCCACTTGAACTTTAAGCTGATACTTATAAAGGACCCCATTGGCTTTCATGGGCTATCCTTGGTGAGAAAGTTCTCAGCAGCTACAATTGGTGGATTGAAGTTTCAGTTAAAGATGGCAGTTTTATGTTTTATTTTTAACTTAACGAGAAATTTTTAAACACTTGTGTATGATGTTGAAATTGTTAAACCTAAATATATTTTACCTTTTACCTTTTTACCTAAATACTACATTTTGGGGTAAGAGTACACTTTTTGATCAGAAAAAAAAAGAAGATAATTTTATGAAAAATATTAAATCAGCTTTATTGAGCTATTTTGCAACATTTTGATCTGCAAAATATGGATGTATGTAGACAATTGTTTACTTCATATACAATTTATTGAGCTTAAATTGTATTATTTGGTATAATAAATAAATTACCACATCTACTCTAAAAGGTTGTTTAAATATAACAAAACATAAAACCTGAACAGCAGTACTGATACTTGTGATGTGAATTATTACTAGAATTATTTCAACTGCAAAAACAAAAAAAAACAAAAAAACAAATACATGTTATATAATCATTATCTCCAGATGCCCTCATAAAAAACAAAACAATCAATAAGGGTTTGACAACAAAAGGCCCCAGCAATTTCTTCACAAGTTACAATTGTTAAATTTGAATATGACTAGATAATTTGTAAATTGAGTAAAATGTCATATGATACAAATTTGACCTTAAAATGATTAAATTGAATCTTTGTCTATCCATGCTGATCGCCGAATATGTTCCAATCGCAGATCGTAGATGAAAAATGATGACTGTCGGATAACAATTAGCCATGGAAATCAGTGGCTAATGCAAGCAATCTTAAATATATGACAATATGCAGAAATTAAACGGAAGTAATTAACCCTGGATATCGGAGGTAAATGTTAAATTCAATGTGTAAGGTGGCAGATCATATAGTGAACGGGTAAATATTAAATAAGCGATTAACCCTGGAAATCAGAGGCTAATGCTATCATAGAAGTAAACAAGTCTATTAATCGAAAATATGTTATCAAAGCGCAGCAAAATCAGCCAGAATTAAAAGTCTCTGAACTGAAATTATAGTATCAAAGTGAAGCAGAAAATTAAATATCACAGTTAAAAATCCAGACTGGAAGATGGTATAGTACTTCAAGAAACTGTAAGTTCACAACTACAAATGAAGTAAGGACTAGAATGACGGAAAGTATCAAAATGGCTGTTTCTCCAATTTCCAATCATGCGGATTCTCCAAACATCTTCACAAGTTGTGCATGAAAAAGGCTTTGTCTGGTCCTACAGCCGGAACTGCACATACTGACATATACACACATCAACCTGCAAATACATAAACAAAGAGCAATATCCCTCCAAAAGCAAGGGCAAGGGAGGGTGAGTTTTTGAAGTAGATAGTCTTCGTGAATTTGCTCGTCTTCTTCGATTCTCAGCAAGCACAAAAAGGATTGTGGATAATTCAATCAATAAGAAATCGATAATCTGAACAATTACCAAAATTAAAACAATTGACCAAAGCATGATAACGGACCAAATTATATGAGCCCATGCCATAAGGGATTTAAACGTAACATTTTAAATCCTATTATCTCTGTTTCTCCCTCCAAATACTATTTAAAAAAGGACGTAAAATGACGTCATCCTAATAAGGTTTAATAAAATACCGAATAACCAAACAATCACGATGGACAACAATGGCTAAGTTGGAGGACATTTGGATAAACGATGTAAATGTTATGCATTTAAATCTCATTATTATAATATAAGGTGTTCCTAATAATATGGTAGGATCTCATTCCTCCATAACACTTTGCTCACTATCAGTGTCATCAATCACATGATTAGCATCTTCTAAGTGTCCCCCAATTCCTGACTCCGTAAGATATATGCCGCTTGTACCTTACATATCTGAATTTAGTACTGTTTGACTACTATTTTACCTATTTTTCCAGTAATGTTATAAATGCTGTTTTAGTGACAACCGGAACCTTTGAACCGTAATGGAAGCGAGAGGTTGGCGCTGTAAAATCTGATTCAATCCACCACTTCTTTAGAAATGCCTGTACCAAGTCAGGGCCATTGCGGTTTCCCAGATTCCCGGTTGTTGACTGATTTTGTCAGTTTATTGATTTATGAGTTTTGCATTTCCCTTTGGAAGATTGCCCTGTGTTCGGTAATTTTGTTATTACCCTTATCCAAAGTACCACAAGATGGACGCAATGTGAGAGCATACTCCAACAACTCGTGCTTCTGCTCGAAATTTGCAGTACCATGCGGTAACTTCCACTGAGGTGTACTCGATCCATAACAAATATTCCTGGATGACGTGTGGCGACTCTGTAACCGAACGCATATCAAATGATCATCTTCTTGATGGACAAACATCTCAGAATTGCCCTCTAAATATTCCTTCATATAGCTGGAACTGAGTTTGAGCTGGTAAACTCCGCATGTAATGTTATGCCGCTCAGTCTCGTCGAGATGTGGAACGCCATCTAAACAATTACCAGAGCTCTTCCAAATAATAGAACGCCTCTCCAGGTTTTCATATTCCACTCTTCACCTCAGTGTATTAATTTGTCTTGAGATATGTAACATTTTTGTTCCTAAAGCTTCATCATTATCATAACCTAAACATAAAAAAAACAGTTCAGGATTTTCCAGCAATTAATAATTTTTGTCAATAATTTCTAAAATGCAATGTCAATAATTTAATATGTTTATGAAAATGTTTAGGGTATCATTTACATGTTAGACAAATATGAAAAATTATAATGTCTTTAAAGCAAATCTGCAATTACATTGTATATAAACATTCAAAATTTCCAAAGTTACTCTTCTTGACAATCATGTTTCAGTATTCATCACAATGATTTTGAATACTTTTTCCTGATAAAAACCGCATCGGTGGTGTAATTGTTAGCGTGCTCTCCTCTAGTGTGGTAGATCGTGGGTTCGGACCCCCATGGGGTCAAATCAAAGACTATGAAATTAATATTTCTTGCTTCTCTACTAAGCAAACGACATAAGTAGAAAGAGCAAAGACTGGTTGCCTCGGAATCAAGATAATGTGTCCAAGTGGAGCGACATGTCTACCGCGGACTGTTGTTGCAGTGAGCTAGCCCTTCCGGTAATGACTGCGCCCACACAAGTTTGTTTGGACCAGGTGTAAATCAGAAAATGATGCAAATTTAGAGTCATCAAGTTACTTTTATTGACATATACATGAATATTAACAATATTTCAACTTGGAAATAATTTCTGCAGTCGTATTCTACAGAGCTCGCAGTAAGCATGACAGGAACTACTGGCGACATTCAAAACACGTGTGACGACAAGCATTTGAATTAGATAAATATTATATCTGGTATTGGAGGAGAACATTACTCCTGAGATATTTTATTGATCTAGGGAAAAGACCCTCTGTAAATATAAGCTGGTGTGACTTTGATAAATCACCAAAACATATAGTGTTGAAGGCTGAGGAAGCAACGTTCGAAGTGAACAGCCCATCATCCTCATTAGACACATCTGTAGTTCACATCTACAAGAAATCGTGGAAGTTTATCACCATAACAATCTATTATTCTACTAAAAGGTGCTTGGTACAAGGAAATGGATGTCAAAACTGGGTCGATCGATAATTTGAGAAAATCAAAAAGTGTGTAGATACCTGTTTAAAGGGGAATAACCCAAAGCTAAATATATATAACAATATAAGAAAAATGAACTTTGCTAAAATACCTACTCGAAATGATAATGATAAAACCTCAGATAGCCAAACCTACTTAAAAACTGTTAATGACTCAATTATTACAGACATAAATATGGACAATACTGCAGAATTAGAATCTGATACTGTGCTGAAGTGCATTAACGCTGAGGATAATGCAGGTAAAAAAAAACAGTGCTTTAGAAGTAAAATCTACACCAAATGGTACTGATAAACTATCTGAAGTACTACAACAGAGTAAATTTACACAACAACTGATGAGTGCTTTTCATTCTCTTGAAAACAAGTTGATTGAATGTCATACAGTAAGAAAATAGATGGTATGAACTCTGTAATTGAAGTCTTAAAAGAGAAACTTGAATCACAACAAGAGATAAAATCAGAAATACAAGGGACAAATAAAGAGTTCTGCACTATGAATGCAAGGTTAGACAAAATAGAGCAATCACTGAAACTTAACGGAATCAAAATAGACAGGGTACTTGATGATAAGAAAACTCAAAAGGACAGTTCTTTAAACACTGATATACCTCAAACTAAATTTATAGAGAAATTTGATCCTTATGTGAAAGAGAAAATAGAGGTCATAGAGAATATCTGTCAGGACATGATAAACACTAGTAAAGCTGTGGTGGATAGCAGTAAAGGAAATCATTAAGGGGATGATTCAGGTTACAACAAGAATTCAGGGAGACAAAACCCTAGAGAAGAGCGAAATGAACAACAAAATGGGTTAAATAATACAGGAAATGCNNCCGAATGGGAATCACATCTGGATTGTTGGATCTTCGGTTGTTAAGGAACTGAAAAGGAAGCTGATGTACCGTTTTGAAAGGGTAAATATAACAACCCTCCATGATAAGACAATCAGGAGGAGCAAGTGAATTCTTAGAATCAGGAAAGCTCGATTCAGCAAATATTGTTTATCAAATAGGATCAAATGATCTGGAAGAATCTGAGCCTGAGGAGATAGCAGATAGTATGGAGAAACTTCTACTGGATACACAAAGACTTCTACCAGAAAGCAGGATAATTATAAGTGAAATTCTCCCAAGATTTTACAAAAATCAAGTCTATCGTCGCAATTACGAAAGAAAGAGAGTTGAATGCAATCAAATTATTTTCAATTTATGTGATAAGTACGGAGTAAAGTATGTGTATCCTGAAAATTTAAGCCAGATTCATTTTATTGATGGTATTCATCTGAGCAGTGATGGCGGAATAGACCAGTATGTGCGTAACATGGAAGAGGTAACACCTCCACTTCTTGGCGTGAGAAATGACAACAAAAATTATCCAAGACAAAGTAGAAATTTAGAAAATTCTCAATATGAAAGGCATGGACAAGATGACTATTCCAGAAATTACCAAGACAAGGGATATGGTCGATACAACCGTAATTGGAGCAGTAGGGATCATAGGCCAGATGTTAATTTTCATACTGAAGATATAAATATGAGACTATTAAAATTAGCTCTTGAAGGGTGGAAGTAAAAAAAGAGAAAAAAAATCAAACTTAAAATTTGACCAGATGTTAGAACTTATTCTTCATGTTGTTCATTCAACTTAATACAATAATAGTATGATATTCTTTATTTTGTTTATACAAAAAAATATAGTAACTTTTTTTTTCTTTTTTTTTTTGGCTTATTTGTTGTTTTTTATTTGTTGTTCTTACCTTTTTTAATTAATGTAGAAAATGTTATTCAGAAAGAGTAACTAAAAATGGAATTTCCATACATTGTATATGTATTTCAAGACTTTGTTTCATTGAAACATGCATGTGTGTGTATCATACAATGTGAATATTTCATACAATCAGTGGTCTGTAATTTCAAATTCTCAATGTTATCTTTTGGAGTTATCTCTCTTAGCATCGAATAAAATAACATGCAGTGTGTTTCTGCGGTTTATAATTTTTGCTAGAGTATGGACAGTCAGAGAAAACATAAATGTAAATCAACGTAAGTAATGATCTGAAGAGAGCACAAAATATTCATGCATTGGGTATACATGTACAAGTATGAAGCAATACAAGGAAATATTTGTTCATCCTGAGTGTACCTTAAAATTTAGAAATTCATTGCAAGTTGGTTAACATGCAGTTGAACATTTATAAAATGAAATCATATACAGTATCATATATTTTTCTTTTTTCTTTGTTTGGTTAAGCTAATTGTTAGCAATGAATGAATACAATCATAAATACAAATTGGTATATAAAGTTTAATATAATAGAGTTATTCAATATAAGTCTTATATGACAATTTGTACTGCAGGTAAAATATTTGATTATATATTACTGTGAGCAGTTGCAATGCTTTATTTTCAGCAATTAAGATACTAGAGTTATCTTTCTTTATATAAATAATATGAACAAAATTTATTCAAACAGAAGTAAAGTCAAAATATTAGAATGAGAATAATCTTTTTAATGGGAATGTCTTTTATAGAGTTTACGCATATGTGTGTTTGGGTAGACTTTATAAAGGATAATTTTTTACTTATTTTGTTCTCATAATGTATGCTACATGTATAGTGTTTAAATTACTATTATTGAATGTGTTTATTAGAATTTTGACCTATATTTGCATCATCACATATGAATATGATTGATAATTTGTCAATTGGATCTTGGGATATAAATGGTTCGGGAGACAAATGCAAAGATGATTTATTTATGTCCTGTCTGAAGTATGATATAACTATTCTTTTAGAAACTTGGAAAGGTTCTGATTCCAGTCTTAATTTATCTGAATTTAAAATATTACAGAAATGTCGAAGTAAACATAAACGCTCTAAGCGGTTTAGTAGAGGAATAATGATACTCTATAAAACAAAATTGCATAAAGGAATACAAGAATTACAAGATGTAACAACATCACAGAACAGAATATGGTTTAAACTAGAAAAAGATTTCTTTGGTCTTGAAAAGGATTTATTTGTCTGTGCTTGCTATATTCCACCCTTAAACTCTCCTTATTATAAGAATATTTTTTCTATATTAGAGGGTGAAATTTCTCAATTGTCAGGTAGGGGTAATATACTAGTCATTGGCGACTTGAATGTACGAATAGCTGATAAATTAGATTTTATTGAAAGTGAAAATGATATTAATGATACTTTGCATAACCTGCTACCAGATGAGTATATTTGTGATTTTAATATTACTAGAAATTCACAGGATAAAATGCTTAACAATCAAGGTCAACAGTTATTGGATCTCTGCATTGCCTCCCAACTCCGTATATTAAATGGTAGCTATATAGGCGACAAGTTGGGTAACATCACTTGCTACAAAGCAAATGGTGCTAGTACTCTTGATTATGCGCTGGTCAATGTGGACCTCATAAATGCTGTAAATGTTTTACAGATTTCAGACCCATCATATTTGTCAGATCATGTTCAGGTTTCTGTGCATATCAAATGTAACATTTTATTTAATGGTAAAAACTCTAATTATAAACCTAATATTTATAAGGAGAGCTACTAGTAGCCTCTGGCTGTATGTAATCCTCTTGAAAAAAATAAAGAATTAAATTAAAACCTTATATTTTGAAATTGTCATATAGATGGGAAGGAATATCTAAATATAAGTTACTGAAAACTTTAGAAGAGCAGAATATTATAGAAGAAATGATTCATTTTGAAAATAATAAATTCCAGGAAAATGATACAGGTATTGAGCTAGCAGAAAGCCAATTTTCAAAGATTTTGGAAAACCTTGCTCGGGGTTCTTGTAAATTAGTAAAATCCTTAAAGAAAAATAAGAATGGTAAGTAAAAACCCAGGGTAGACAGAGAATTGTCAGACTTAAAGGAAACTGTAATACAACATGGTGGTGCCTTGATAAAACAACCATTTAACCTTCAGTTAAAAAATAATTTTCTTGAATATAGTAAAGAGTGTAAAAAACATATAAAAAGAAAAAGAAATCAACACAGGAAAAGGCTATTTGATAAATTGATGAATCTAGGAGAAACAGATCCTAAACAGTACTGGAAACTTAAAAAAAACTTTAAAATATGAAGATGAATTTCCTAAAAAATCTTAAATACAAGATAATCTTGTAGAGTTTCCTGATCACTTTAGATCACAAGGTGAACACATGATTTTGATGAACAATTAAAGAAAAATATTGAGAGTGATATTTCAAATAAAATATCTAGCAATAATATTCCTCATTGTGAAATAACAGATCAACCATATACGATAAGTGAAGTAAATAGGTGCATTACAAAATTGAAAACTAGTAAAAGTGCAGGGCCAGATTTAATTTTAAAAGAAATAAGTAAATTCAGTGGAATCTGTACTTGTAAACCCATAACAAAACTTTTTAATTTGATTTTAGATTAAGGTAAATACCCTTCAAATTGGAGGAAATCATTCATTATACTTATACACAAATCTGGATATAAACTGTATTGCTAAATGATTTAGTGCAGTTTTAAATGGTAGATTAGTTTCGTTTTATGAAGATAAATTTGCAGATCAACAGTTTGGTTTCAGAACTAATCATCGAACAATTGATAGTATCTTTATTTTAAAATCTTTAATAACTAAATATCTTGTAAAAGAGAAAAGAAAAGATTTGCATGTTTTGTTGATCTTCGTCGAACTTTTGACATTGTTTGGCACGATGGACTATTATGGAAAATGGTATTGGCTTAAAAATATTTACAGTCATTAAAGACATTTATAAGAGCTGTCAGTCAGCAGTGAAGATTGAAAATGAATATTCTAATTTTTTTTAAATTGACAGAGTAGTGAAACAAGGGGTCAGTCTTAGCCCCACTTTATTTAATTATTTCATTAATGTCCTCCATGCTATTTTTGACAGTACATGTGATCCCCTTTATCTCCAGGATAGGTCAATACATAGTCTTAGTTTTGCAGATGATTTGGTAATTTTTTTAGAGTCACAAAAAGGTCTACAAACAGCTCTCAATAAACTAGATAACTATTGCTTTAAATGGCAACTAATAGTAAATATTAAAAAAACAAAAATCATGGTCTTTCAGAGGAATAATTCTCCTTTTTCGGAATTCTTTTAAAAAAATCAACCTTTGACAGTTGCATATGAATATAATTTGCTTGGGAATATTATTGATAATAAAGATAAAGGCAATTTTAAGAGGGCTATTCAAGAATTGTCCAAAAAAAGGGCTAACAGTACTCTTTGCTTTAAAAAAAAATATATGTCAAATTTTTTTAATGTTCCAGCTGATCTGTCATGTAAATTATTTGATACTTTAATTAGACCTATTTTGCTTTATAATAGTGAAGTCTGGTTTATGGAAAATTATTTATCTATTTATAAATCTGTTAATAGATCTAGATTGCATGGTACCATCTGTGATACATTTTCATTAGGGGACAAATTTTGTTTTGAAAAGATTCATCACAGATATTGTAAAACCATTTTAGGTATTAGAAAACACTGCTTGCAATTTGGCAGCAAAAACTGAGCTGGGACGATTCCCTTTAGATTCTTTTATCAAGACACAGGTTATGATGTATTACTCACACATTCATTCTGATAAAATAAATCCTCTGATAAAAGAGGCATTCGATCTAAATAAATGTATGCATGATAATGGCATATTCACATGGTACACCTTTGCAAAAGAAATATTTGCCGAATTTGAAATAGACAAAAGTGATTTTGAAGCTTTCAGTAGGCCATTTAAAATTGCTAAAATCTCTATTAAAAAAATGTTTAAAACATCTATTTATAAACATTATGAAAAACAACTTACTGAAAAACTTTCTTTGATTAATAACTCTTCAAAACTTTTCTTATACAGTAAATTAAAATCCAATGTTAAACTAGAAGAATATTTAAAAAGAGAAAGAAATTTCAAAAATCGTCAATTGTTGACAAAATTTCGTTTAAGTGATCATAACTTAGAAATAGAACTAGGCCGTTACAAAAATATTCCACGAAATCAAAGACATTGTAAATTTTGTAAAACATTAGATGACGAATTCCACTTTTTCTTTGATTGAAAAGTTACTGATAATATTAGACCTGCCTTTATTGATTTTATAAAAACAAAATATCCTCATTTTAATTAACTAGATTCCCTTGAAAATTTAAAAATTATTCTTAATCCTGATAAAGAAATTTTTCCCAGTGTTTGTAACTTTATAAAGCGATCATTAGAAGCGCGAATATGAGGTCCACTTTGGTCAGAGCATATAAAACATAATATTGTTTTTATCAAGCGATGGTAGTTGTATTTGTTTATACATGTATATATACATTGTCTGTTTAATGTTAGTTTATGTTTGTATTGCTATACCCAAAAGGGATTTTTATGCAATAAAGATTATTTAAACTATACAAATCCAACTCAGAGTGTTGTTCTAGTACCAAGCGGACCTCACCATCATGTCATTGAAAATTAAGTTGGTTTTAAATAACAATCACTCACTTTTCAGTATACAACTTATGGACCTCTTTTATTTTGTCTTTCAACTGTTTAGGATTTTTACCTTCTCCTTGATTAAGTATTTACATTGTATGTGTCTTACTGAATATCACAAGCCATGTTTTATCTAGCTTCACATTGCAGTTCTTTTCCCCTTTTTGATCCCTTCATTCATTTCCACTTGACCCATGGTGCTTTTAATTACAACCTCCAAACTAGCTTCAATTTCCTTTGTATAAATATTTAAACACACTATTTTTAATCTAAGTCGTATGTTTACAAAATGATTGATGCAATGTGTACACTTCTATGATATTCCTGTTGAAAAACTTTCATACAAAATAAAGACTCAAAATATAAATTTACCTGGAGATAAAGGCAGTGAGTACTTATTTGAGATAGCACATGCGCTACGAATGCATGAGATATTGCAAAAAAATATGAAGATCAATCGAAATATGCAGTAAAAGCATGCGATTCTCGTGCTGATTGTGTGAGGATTGACGGACCTGTGGAGAACCGATTGATAGGAAAATATTCCGCCGGGGCCCGAAATATTTTGCTATCTACCATAGGCCTAATATATTTATTTAATCATGTATCTTCTTCATTGCGTAAGATCTATAGTCTATATTTTTAATCATAGTTTTCATATATTTATTTCATCCAGATTTGACGGGCGTATCGTTTATATATCATACTATCTTAATAGCCCTTATAATAAATACTTACTTTATGAAAAAAACTGCATAGGTATGGTTGGATCATTCTATCTTCAGTAGTTCAGCACTAGTTACTCGATCTATAGTAATATCAGTATAGGCATGGACTATTGCACATACAAACTGGTAGGGCCTATCCGTGTACGGTCTTGGAAATGTTCGGAGACATCTAAAGACCATGCGCGTGGAATTGATGAAATTAAAACAAAAAACAAAACCGAAAAAAAATGGATTTTCCTTTTTGAACTTATAATTCGTTTTTCATTTAATGAGCCTTATTATATCACGTCCTTAAAGACGATAATTTAAGGTTTGAGATGTGCTTCGGCCTTTTTTTTTGGGGGGG
>MJUT01044651.1:213160-226004 GCA_002080005.1 Gigantidas platifrons | reverse complement strand
TTATAATAATCAAAATATTTTTTTCTAAATAGTCTCAATTCTAAATATTCCATAATACTTCTGCACATAATTTTTTTTCTAAAAATCATAATTCAGTATTTGATTTATTTCATAAAGTATGATATTAAAATATACGTGCTTATAACATTATATAATAACAGACTTTTGTAGAAGTGAATATGAGTTTTGATTGACCTGTAAAATAATATTTACCGAAGCCGAAGGCTGAGTTCAATATTGGTTTTGCAGGTCAATAAAAACTCATATTCACTGATACAAAAGTCTGTAATTGTTTTATTACATATACTATAAGGGTTATGACGTCACCAGGTGAATATCACTTTCAGCAGGTGAATACCATTATTTATTGACTTCTAGACTTTACTTAGCTAAAGTATGGATAATTACAGTCATTATGTAATGAACTCATTTATTTTGTTATTTTAATAAAATATGATAATAAAGTATATATTTACTTCCTACTTAGTTTTCTAACTTTTACATTTCAAAATAATTTTTCTGGGGATATCTTCTCCCATTTAACACTAATGATACATTGATATTTTCCTCCATTTTACACTGATTAAATAACACATTACAATTAACCTATTAAAAATAATAACTTTATTCTCTAAGCCAATGATGCAAAGATTACAGAGTGAAAGAGTTCAAATTAATACAAATTAAATACATATTATTACATCAATTCTCAAGATTATTGGTGTACATGTACATTGAATACAAATTATGAAAAGAATGTTTAAACATCAAATACTAAATGTCGTCAAAGTCAAATATGGTACCTTATCGCTAAAATGAGGCTCAAATGTCCAATTGTAAATTTTTACTCTTTTTGCAGTGAATAACTATTTATCATTTTTCGTGATCTTTCAGCCGGAAAATCAATGGTAACGTTTGTACACCTATTTTTCAATAGGTTGAATGAACCGATTTAACGTACGCTTTTGTCGAACCATTGAATTGTGTATCCGCCCCAATGTCAATCTGCGATTTCAAGCTACACGTCAATCAATCTAATTATATTGCCCGTAACACAGGGTATTTAAATCAACGGCGAATCATTTGTGCTGATTCATTTCTACGTGGTCTTGTATTAAAACTATATGATGTAAGTTTTTCAAAGTGACATTTTCTACCAAATCGTAAATATGTGTTACCCATATCAGATGTGATTGATCCCTTAATAAAACGTGTTTCTGTATCTTATAAATGTTATGAAATATACTCGCATCGGGGAAAAACGTGTAACTGATCGTGTTTTGAGATCGATCAAGAAATGGACGCCATCTTATTAATTATCGACATTGTTTACGGAGTTTCTTATTTTTTGTGAATCTGCTTTTAGTCGGTGTTAATTACGAACAAAGAATCATGCAAGTTGGCAGTTATTAAGCGACAAGATACAAATTATTCGTTTCTACCTGTCACTTAGTAAGGTCAATTCCCTACGGAAAAAGCGAGGTCAAATTATTTTCTTGCAAGCAAATAAGTAATCGGTGGTAATTGTCGTTCTCAAAAGGCGATAAGCTGTTTAATGTGAAATATTTAACTTTATTTCAGCATTTTAAAGCTATTTACCAATTTCCAAAACATATAATTTTTTTTGTCAAAATCGTAACTAATGTCCCTTTAAATAATTGTTTGACAGGACATAATTGTTTGATGACAAACTTATAATTTTTTTAATTGATTTGATTTTATTCTGAAATATATTCAAAGAATTCTGATAGCAGTTTAATATCACTATACTATTTTAAGAGCAGTATACAGAAACTTGATTTGATTGCAAACATACTGCTTTATTAATTTGAATTAAACTTCTGAAATATATGTTAAGAAATTCTGGAATACTAAGAGCAATATTCAAATACTGTAGAGGTGACACTAGTGGAAGAGGAACTGCCACCATTCCGGAGCACCTGAGTTCATCCCCGATCTTTAGTGGGGTTCGCGTTACTCGATCTTTAGTTTTATATGAATGTTTTGTAGATCGTTGTTTGTCCTTTAGTACTGTTTCTTTTGGCCATGGTGTTGTCTGTTCTTCTTCGACTTATGGACTCTGTGGTATGTTAAACTCTTCTTGATATATACGTTTTAATCAATATCACTGGACCAATAGCAATGCTGATGGACTATTACCATCACGAGGGTATCATCTCCCAGGAGTCAGTCTTGACACTGTCATGGTTTATTAGATATATTTGATATTACAGTCTACTGTTCCTAAATAATGTAATTATAACTAAAAAAGTAGTTGTGGTTGTTAGAAAAGTTGGCACCTAAATCGTCTTTGGTGTTAATGGTGCCTGGAATGCAGATAGTGATACATGTTAAGTAATTCTATATTATGATATGACAAAATGAAATATATTACTTTTGTTAATTTAAGATATGGCTAAAAACAATTGTCCAGATGAAGCGGAGACGAAAGAGCCCGGGTGGCTCAATGAGTTAGGTAGTTATATTACCTAACAACTCATACAAGCCTATCGCGAATGCGGTGTGGGTTCGCGCACGGCTTTCTATATTACAAAAAAAATGTCCACTCGACTCGTAGCCGCAAGTGATCAAATTTACCAGTTGTTTGCCCATGGTCGTTGGTTCTCTGCGGATACTCCGGCTTCCTCCACAACTAAAACTGGATGTCATAATACAGCTAAAATATTGCTAAAAGTCGCGTTAAACACAAAAATTCAATTTCAAATTCATCTATATGAAATGCACAACTTTGAGTATATATTACGTTACGTGGTTGATGATATCATACTTTTATTTAGTACATATATTGGTGAATGATAAGATACATAGATTTTTGCTGTCAAATGTTAAAATATTAAACATAATGTCGGGTATCATAATTATATTTGGTATCAGGGTATTTAATGACACTAAAGTTTGTCAGTGACTGGTGTGGTAAGTCATTTTCTCCAGGTACACCTGTTTCCTACTCCCATGCAACTTACCGCCACGATGCAACACATATTGTTGAAAGTGATGTTAAACACCATAACCCTTACCCTCCTATTGATCACCTAGTAGCTGATCTCATTGGTTGCATTATCAAATGTACGTCCGTTTTTTGGATTTCCAAAGGAAATATCAGAAGCTACATGTAGTTTTATTTATTTGTCAAATATTATCAGTTCTAATTCATACTAATTCCGTTAGTGATTTAGGTTTATGGTGTTTAACACCACCTCCAACAATATTTCAGTTATATCGCTGCGGTATTCCGTTAGATATATAATATATTGGTTATCTCTTGGTTCAAATAATTTTAAATGAAACAGTTGTGTAGCTTGTTCATAGCAGCCAGTTATTCAAATTAATTGCTGATTTCACTAAGAGAAGGTGTATTATATTGTAGGAATTATACCAGTCGTCTTAGTCGGACAGAAGGCTACACCATCAATACGTAGCGAAAATTACTCGAATTTAGACACTGGATCTACATACCCTATAACAGTACGCAGTGCATCTGAATCGTCTACAGTAGAAGCTAGTTCATATACAACAGAAAACAATAATTAATTCTGGATCAACAGGGGGCCATGAATTGCTGGTTTTCAGATCACCTCAGGAACAGCACGATTACAATCAACAAGGTAGTAGTCTTATTGTGTGTCATACTTTCTCACCAAATTAAAAAACATTCTTTGAATTAAATTGATCATGTCATATACCTCAAAATATTAAACTCCAACTGATTTTTCTATTGTTTTGGTTGCAAATTTGAACATATACATTATATAATCAAACTGCAATTTTAAAATAAGCATAGCTGCATTATTTCACTAAGATGCAAATCATTGGTTCAAGGAATTAGATTGACCCTGTCACTTTGGATTAAAATGTCTCAAAAAAGCCGGGAAAGTGAGCGGGCATGTATATGTGTGCTGGGGTGTCGATTTGTCGATTCAATTCAGTTAGTTGTGGAATTAAAGACTTTGAATATGTTATTCAACCATGTGGCAACTTGACATATGACGTGTGTTCCGAACTTGACATTTTCATATGCAATGCACATGTTATTAGTAAACATGTATGCTTATTAACACGTAAGGTTACGTCTTGACACTAATTTATTCAGGTAAACAATGTTGTGGAATGATAATGGAAAATGTTAGGTTTTCACCACAGTTGTTAGCAGGAGGATTCATGTCTTATTTGTGTTGTTAAGGGCAATATACCAGAACTTGATTTGATTGCTGTTTTTTTTTTCAATTTGAATTAAATCAAACTTCTGAAATATATGTTAAGAAATTCTGCTATGTTAAGAGCAATATTCAAACAATAGGGATAATGTATTTATGTTGTGGTATGGATTTTCCATCTTACTACGATTTTTCTATTGGAGTTTGGATCTGTTCAGACATTGTGCTGTATGTGTTTTTTGTTTGGTTTAATGGTGTTAAACGCCTCATTTAAAAATAGTTCAGCTATATCGTGGCTGTTTTTTTTTTAGAAATAAAAGTTAGAGAAAACTGGAGGGCAATCAACAATTGACAGTCCAGAGACACTGACAACTTTGAGCACTCAATACAAAGGACAAAGACAAACAAAACAAAGCACAACACAGATGTCTAAAATAATGAGAAACAAGGGCCCCGACACCGACCAGGCTGAACCCATGGCATCATGAAGGTTAAGCTGTTCCTTCCTATAGTAAAATCGTTTATGACACCGCTATACACAGTAACATAGAAAACACAAATAAGACATGAACACTCCTACAAACAAGTGGTGAAGACGAGCCGAACTTAACAAAATATTAATGAAAATTACATTTTGTCATATCTCATTCAACTGTGTTATGCTCCTGTAGACCTTTTATGATTAGACGACAAAAACTGTATCCAAATCATAATGTAATTGAAGAAGACATAATATGGGACGAAGTCCCAACTATGGTAGAAATAGCAATTGTTTTTTCTATTTCACTAATGCCTAAATTTTCATGCACCGGAAATGACATACCGGAACCAATACATGTACAGCTACAGTGGATTTCTGCAAGAAAATCGATGCAGTAAAAAAATGCTCTTGTATCAAAGTACTAAAAACGACATATAGTATAAATAAAATCAAGAACGTGTACAAGGATGTAGAAAAATATCAAGTTGCAGCTCTCGTGAGAAGTGGAACCTGTTCAAAATATCTCGAGATAGAGCGTGAAGTAGTCCTTAACAACCATAAACAAAAATGACCGATAATGTTTATAATTTTTATGATGTATAAAACTAATGACGGCTTTTCTCGTGAATAGAGCATCGCACATGAACATCAAAATGTGCAAACTAAAGCTATAGTACAATAAAGTTTATTTTCTCCAAACTCTAAAAATATCATATAAAGTATGCATTATGAGAGGATCATGTAGTTGACGTAAACGTAAAAGCTTAATCGTCTGTTAGCCACTGTTTCAGACGAACCAGGACAATTTTGTCAACTGAATTTGTTTTACAGTTAGAGCTATGTAAGGCTATTTAAGCACAATTACACATTATATAAATATCTACGTGTACTCTGTAGTGTAGGGCTATAAAGTATATCATACTGTAGGCTACTATAGCAAAATATTTAATTTTCTGCATTTACTTGCCGCTGTGGAATTGTATTTTTTTTCTTTTAAGCCTATCTGCACTCGGCCTCGCACAAAATTGTTGTTATAATCTTTAAAATTATGAATAAAAGAAAATTTATTCATAATGATCACTCATACACAAGGTATAAACCCAAACAATTACCAAATATTAGGTCTCGGCCCACAAAGTTACCATTTGTTCACTCTGATCATTCCTATGTCAGTTCAATTAACAGAAATAATTCAAATCCAGTAGAAAAAAATGATTACATTAGAGGAAAGCCATCTTATGCGCATGTGCTAAAATCCAATCTGTCACAAACAGAATCTGAACCTGACATTTCTTTGCTTTGTGAAACATCTCCTCTGTGTAAAACTATTCACACTGCTGAACTGATAAGTTCTCCCCAGACTCCTGTTCAAGTTCAGAGTGAAGATGCAGAACAAGAGCAACCTACTGAGCCAAGTTCTTCTTTTCATCCCCAATTAGTTAAACAATCAACTGCAGTCCCAAATTTCCCCTCAAGTGGCAATGCTATTATTAACAATTCAATTTTTTCGTTATATAATGTTCCAGGAGATGGATCCTGTTTTTTTCATGAATTAAGCTTAAGCCTTGTTGGAAACTTTTCAAAAACGATACAATACAGAGGACTGATTTGCAAAACCATTTTTTCTGTGGATGATATATACAGATATATGGTTAAAATTTGCCATGATAATATTTTGTCACCACAACAATACTGGAACTGTATGGTAATAGGTTCTCAGTATGCCACAAATTGTAAAATCAATGTCGCATGTTCTATTTTGAACTGTAACATTGTTATTTGGGTACAGGGAGTAGACCAATCTGGAAATACATGCTACACAATGCAGGAATTCATTTATTCTCCTGATGGAATAACCTTGAATTTATTGTTAAGAAATCATCATTTTCAATATCTTTATCCCATCTTATTCAACCAAAGATATACAAATGAAAACATGAAAGACAAAAAAAAATATTGAGCAAATTTCACTGTAACA
This sequence comes from Gigantidas platifrons, assembly GCA_002080005.1. Taxonomy (NCBI): domain Eukaryota; kingdom Metazoa; phylum Mollusca; class Bivalvia; order Mytilida; family Modiolidae; genus Gigantidas; species Gigantidas platifrons. Next base: position 219,370 of record MJUT01044651.1, on the reverse strand, counting down.
AGATAAAGTAATTAGGAACACAAAAAAAGGAGAAGACAAACCACCAAAGCTACTTATATCCCCCCGAAACACTCAAAAAAGAATAAAAATAAAAAAATGGCAATTTTGAGCAACATTCTTGAAAATGAAAATGAAGATTTTGTTTTACTCCCTGCCTCCAATGTTAAATTCTGGAAAAAGTAGTGCACTTTGATTGACAAAAAATATATATTCTAACTATTGTGTTGTCCGAAAAAAAAATTCTGAAGGAAACAAAAAACATAACCCCCCCCCCCCCCATGCAAGTTAAATGGTCGGTTCCTTAGCCAAGCGGATACGAAAACTGTCCTGAGCTTAGTCCCCGATATACAATATTGTTTAAAAAATTCATTGGACTTCGTCCCAAGTTAGGTAACACCTATTATCATATTATGCAGATATATAGTTTACCTACATTTATGTTATATACCTTCGTGCTATTTTATGTTGGCATTTAAGATTCTAAATTTAAATAGCCAAGTCACTATTTAAAAACCATACACGGAAATGAATTGATTTTGAAAACATTATAACCTACATTTATTTGATATACCTTTTATCTTTGCATTTATGATTCGTAATTAAATATTTAAAAAGCCAAGTCACTATTTAAAAACTATACACGGTTCATTTTTTCACCACGATTATTTAAAAATCATACACTTCATCAATTGCATTAATAACATTACTACTTTTCTGGTAGCCATACCATGTTTTACCTGTTACGCTTTGGGAATATTGTAAATTCAGTGCATTCCTTATAGACAGAAAATATAATAAGCAGCTATCAAGGGATACTTATATAATTTTATTATTTAATTCAAGATATAAAAGTCAATGGATTAATGTACTTTTTCTGCTGGTAATAGCGAGGATCACTACTGACGTATTTTGATATTGTGAGGATAGCTCTACTTCATTATCATAACAGAAATAACTAGTAAGTATGTGATTTTATTATAACAACAGCAATCGGTATCAAATTATGCTATTTTATCTTTCTATATGGTGCATTATGCTCATTATACATCACTTTCCAAGATGTAAGAATTTTTAATAACTGACTTCATTTTTTGCGTATTATGTTCGCATGAGTGTTAGTTGAATCCAAAATAATTTTCTTTGGTGTTGACGGTGCCTGCATTGCGACACTCTTAACAAGTAGTGCATATTGAATAATTTTATATTGTAAAACGACAACATGAAATGTATAACATTCATAAATTTTACTTTGGTTGATTTATGATATGGCTGAAAACAATTGGTCAGATGAAAGGGAGATGACAGGCATGTTTGACTTCGGTGAATACAATACAAAGGATGACAACACTAAATATGGGACCCGTAAGTTAAATTTGAAGTTATGTCACAAGGAAATTCTCAAATTATTTATATTTTGCACTTATATGAAATGTCAAACCTTGGAAACCACGTCGATGACGTACTGGTTAGCGCGCTCGCCTCGGTAGATCGTGGTTTCGAGTCAAAACAAAGTCTAGATAATGTGTATTTGGTGCTTCTCTGTTACGCTCGTAGCATTAAAGAGAAAGATCAAAGACTGGTTGGCTCGGAATCAGCCAAATGTGTACGAGTGGGCCGACATGTTTATCCGTGTATTGTTGTTTCAGTTAGCTTGCGCTATAAAAATCCAACTCAACGTGTTGGTCTAGAACAAAATTTACCTCATCATCATCTCATTAAAATATTAACTTGTTCTCGACATGATATAGCTGGAAATATTGCTGAATTGGTGTTAAACAACAATTACTAATCACTCAACTTTGAAAAAAAAGGATACTTGTTTGATGATCTCATACTGTTACTTGATAAAATAAACAGATCTTTGAAAAATAGGATGAGGGGATTTTTTAAGCATTTTTGATTTAATAGCTTAGTATGCAGAATACCGTGACGTTGAAAAAGTCTGAATATAAACTGCTCGTTCGAATGTAGCGGTCGAGGTGTAAATATTAAACTCCATAGGCGGGAGTAATACTATTTTCCGGAAAATGTGTAATAACAAAACTATAGTCGTCTCTTTTGTCATAAAGCCATGTAGAATGTTGACCATTGGTGTCAAATGTTAAGACCGTAAACATAATGTCGGGTATGTTGTATCGGGTTATTAGTGACACTAATGTTTACCAGTGACGGGGGACAGGTCGGTTGTATTCGCCGGACAATCCGGTTTCCTACACCCATCAACATTACCGACACGATGCAACGGAACTATTGTTGAATGTGGGGTTAAACACCATAACCCTTATCCGCACCCTATTAATGATCACTTTATAGCGCTGATCTCATCGGTTACAAATGTACGTCAATATTTTGGTGGGGGTTTTTGCATAGATTTCAATCGTTCTCTGACGAGGCTTGCCGAGTTAGAGAACGATTGAAATCTTACTCAAGGGTGTCGGAGATTTCCCTATCTTGTACTTTTTTCGGTGTTTGATTTTATTTCTAACTAAACACCTACTTGTTTTGTTTACATTCCATTGGACGTTTTCCCGCAAATTTTGTTTCCATTGCTGATGTAAATATTCAATTTATCTATACACTCCGACAAAAGTTAAGCACTACCCTATATTTTTATCGATATATTATTTTACATCAATACTGTTAAAACAATAAAATATATATCACCATTTTTCTTACACTTCTTAAAAGACTACACCAAGGGCTCTAAAATTACCAATCTACGAAGTATTTATCATTCTGAAAGACGTGACTATGACGTGGCAAAAATGGGGTTCAAAACAGGCGCTGGAAAAACGTAAAACCAGTTTGTCTTTGATGGAAGTTTTTAACATTGCATTAAAATGCAGAGTCTTCAGATTTTAAGAACTTTTAAATGCATCTATTGTGCGTATGTTTAAGGCATAAAAATCAATAACGAGTATATCCACCGCGATTATTGTGAAGTTCTGTAACACGCTTCGTTATACTTCGCACAAGAACTGTTAAGAAGATTTCAGAGTTTAGATGAGCTGTTAGTTCATCAGATCTTAATAGTAAGATGTCGAGATTTAGTTGTATAGGAAGGTACAGGGAGTTTATATAACGTTGTCTGGAGATATTATAGCGGGGGAAATGAAGAAAAAAATGTTCAGATGTTTCTATCGAACCACAAACACAGCTAGGTGAATCTACAATATTGTTCTGGTACAAATGTGAGTTCAATGAGCTACACTCCATTCTCAATCTTGCGTGGATAATTTGTCCAAGACGAGAACCAACGTAATAATAGAATGGATGCTTAATAAAGCGTGTTCTAAGGTGTGACTTAAATGAAGATAGTGAAGTGCATTTAAGAAGTAGTTTGAATATAAAGATGTACGTGTTGTGACCGGTGGAATTATTGCGGAATGTCGAGTGTCATGGCCATGGATACTGCGTAGGTTTATTGGCACAAGGTTGCTTAAATACTGAGGAGTTAAACCCTTCGACATTTTAAAGAAATATACCAATCTATGTTGTTCCCTTCTCTCGCTCAATCTTTCCCAGCCCGTTTCCGTGTATAACTTATTAATAGAAACCAAACGGGTACCCCCAGTTACATTTCTGGCGGCCTCTGTCTGAATGCTCTCTAGTTTATTTATCAATGACACTGACTTATTGTCCCACATGACATCTCCATATTCTAGTAATGGACGAATGAAAGAAACATACGTCTTTTCTAGTGTTTTTCTGTCAAGAATAAACTTAAATTTTCTCAGAATATTAACTCTAGTATACGCCTTTTTTGATATCATATCTATATTCTTTCCCAGGTCCCATTATCAGATATGGTAAGTCCAATGTGTTTATGCTCCGTCACAGAGGAGATAATATTATTGTCCATCACAAGTGGTGGATGAAATGGTCTGTTATTCTTCCTAGAAATTTTCAATGTTTCTGTTTTCTGGGGATTGAACTTAACTAACCATTTCATAGACCAGTCGTGTATTTTAGTTAAGTCTCCGTTCAATGTTTCCGCTGTATCTAAACGGTCATCTACGATTAAGTAAAGACTTGTGTCATCCGCAAATAACTTAATAGACGAGTTAATATCAGAAAATATATCATTTATGTAAATAATGAAGAGCAGAGGACCAGGCATTGATCCCTGGGGGACACCCGCATGGATATTTTCCCAATCCGAAATACAGCCATTTATATCTACCCTTTGTTTCCTATTTGATAAATAACTACCAATCCAGGCAAGTAATTGTCCGTTAATACCTATAGATCTCAGTTTCCTAAGCAGTCCCCTGTGCCATACCCTGTCAAACGCTTTACTGATATCGAAAAATATTACCCTAATTTCTTTCCCTTTATCTAAAGCATTCCCAAATTCATTCGTGATATATAATAGCTGGTTAACTGCTGAATCGCCAGGGGTAAATCCAGACTGATTAGAAGATATGATTCCATTTTCTAACAAATACTTGTAGATGTGCTTATTTACACAACGTTCCATAGCCTTTGCCACTACACTTAAAAGCGAAATCGGACGATAATTCTTTAAATTACTGGGATGGTCCTTCTTGAAGATCGGTGTTACATTAGCTGCCTTCCACTCCGATGGGAAACTACATGAAGTAAGGGACAAATTAAAAAGTTTACAAAAAGGATATTTTAGTATGGACGAGGCTTCTTATTTAATAAATATATGATAAATGTTACTACAACAGAAATAAATACCTATACAAAAATATTTGATCAGAGGGAGGTAATTGCTTTCTTTGCGTAAGTTACTAACAATGGAGAGCACCCTATCATTTACTCAAAGTAAGCAAACATTGACTGGAAGAGAACCGAAACAAATAACATTGCTGATTGTTAGGATTTGCTTGTTTATAAAAGATTGAAAACTTGTATACAGTAAATTGTTTATTTTAAAAAGGAAAAGCATGGTGAATTAGGGAGCAGTTGACATAAACTGTACAGCATGCATTTGCCGGTAAAACTCACGTGATTTTTTTGTCTTGCACTAGTACAAGATAGGAAAATCTCACATCGCTAAAAATAAGAACTGGTATGTCTTAAAAGTGAGAAATAAGTATTAATATTATTATAGGTTGAACTACAATTTCCCCATCTCTTATCGCGAAGCAGACGACGTCCTTCAGTACTTTATCACGATTTCACATTGCATGTGAAAGTCGTTTCCACAATTTCTATGGCCGTTAATAAAAAGAAAATATTATTGGCTTTGGGTTCATGCGAAGAAAATTGGTGAATATTCTGGAAAAAGGGTTGGGAAAAACTAATGCACCGCAATACGACGATTCCGTGATAAGACGTTCTCCTACCGCCGATCACGTGACTTCATAAAAAATCTAGGCATTTTTAGCAGTAAACAATGCAGGTAGAAATGGATCGAGGAAAACGATCTAAAAAGTCATCCAGCAAATATTGGTGCGTGGTTCCGGTGTGTACATATCTGACAGCAGAAAGAAACCCAACCTGGAAAAATATGTAACATTTATCCAATTTCCGACAAAGTTGAAAGACCATAGGCCATTTTGAACAAAAGATGCCTAGATTTTAGTCACGTGGTGATGGAAGTCACATGACGGTGTTATCTGAATATAAGTATCCCGGATCCGACATATAATGACCAAATGCAAATCAAACGTACGCACTCCTCAAATTGGGGGCAGACAAATCCTTTTAAAACAATGTTTGCAAATATATTTATAATCCGGAAACATTATAATTTGAATAAATTATATTGCCATTTCCCAATTTGTTTAATGAATTATTGGTAAGAAACCACTAAAATAACACCAAGTACACAAAACAACGTGATAAAGAATTAAACACTTCGTCGAATGACAATACACGCTTTTTGATAAACGTTAAATTAATTATTTGTTTCAATTTTTCTGTGTTTTTAGCTCACCTTGCCACAGGCAACGCAATCTTTTGACATCACTGGGCGTCCGTAATCCGATAACTTTTCACATTTTAATGTTCACCTCTGAAACCTCTCACACAAACTGCTCATATATCGGTTGTTATGGTAGTGAAAATGTAGCTGACAATTGTACATGTATTTAGTTATTTTTATATTTATCAACAATTTAGATTGTAATCAGTTATCAAGTTTATGCTATGCATCACAATTATTTCAAAATTAGATCTTTTTGAAGTTTTCTTGAACACAAATAATTACTCAGATAACGGTTGCTATGGTAACCGATA
>MJUT01044651.1:188904-201116 GCA_002080005.1 Gigantidas platifrons | reverse complement strand
ACACAAATAATTACTCAGATAACGGTTGCTATGGTAACCGATATACAAAGGACAATAATATGTATTATTTTTTTTATGTAATTAATAACCTTAGATGATAGTTGTCAAATCTGTACAAAAAATTCATAACATGGCTACTTATTGTAACTATCATTATGTCAATTTAAAATATTTCTTACATTCTAATGATTGGTTGCCATGGCAACAACCTTTACTTTTTGGGTTAAAACATGTAAATTTAGGTTGTGTGATAGCCTCTTCTATTGAAAGAATTAATATGATTAAATTCTGACATGGGGCCGATTTTGATAGTTAGTGAACCCACCCCTTTTTATTTAAAGTCGGAGAATAAAACATACAACATAAGCTCTGAAGAGCTTTTAAAATCGATATGCATGTAAATAACAAAACAATCATAATGACAGACATGCATAAAAAGCAGAGAATATACATAATATAAGACATAAAAGCACAGTAGTTGAACTAAATTAAAAATAAGCACAATTGATGAACTAAGCTAAACATATCTAGTATACTAAGGGAAGGAAATCAAATTGAAGCATTGCTTGCAAAGCAATAACATGAGCTGCCTGACCATGTATTAATCAAATTTTTAATCTAGTCTAGTGACATGTCTTTTCTAAAGTGGTCAGGCAGCTCATTCCAGAGCTTTGCACCTGCGTAACGAAAAGATTGGAAACCAAAACTTGTAGTTCTTACCTGTGGTAAAGCTGCTTTATTTTGATATCTAAAAGAATACGAAGTATTTATATATATATGAGGTCAAATACATAAACAGGACAATTTTTATTAACAATTTTGAAAACTTCTAAAGCAAATTTCTAAGTCCCCTTACTTTTAGGGATGGCAGTTTAGATTTGCATAACAGTTCTTCATAACTAGAGGTGTATTCATTGCATATAAATCTGAGAGCCCTTTTCTGTATTTTTTCTATTTTTTTTGGGATTCGTTTCTCCACAAAAGTGCCAAACAAGTGGGCAATAGTTAAAGTTGGACATACAAAAGGAGTAGTACATTGTAAGTTTTCCTAGTTTTGTAAAATGGGTACCAATTCTGTTTAATACATTTAATTGCCTAGAAGCTTTAATACAGATATTTGACACATGTTCATTGAAATTTATTTGAAAGTCTATTGTTACCCCTAAAAGTTTAACTTCAGATTCACATTCAATTTTATTTCCATCAAGAGGAAAGGTTAAGTTTTGTTGTTTGGATTTATTACCTATGGCAATTGCCTAGAACTTTTCTGGGTTAGCCTTCATTTTGCTAATGGAAAACCAATTAATTAAGGTCATACTGTCATCCTCCAAAGTAGAGGTGACTTTATTTATTTCATAATCAGAGTAGGAAAATGTATTGTCGTCCGCATAGTTATAAAGATCACTATATTTTATAAAATAGAAAATATCGGTTAAAATATTTTAAAAAGGATAGGGCCAAGTATTGATCCCTGGGGCACCCCTTTATAAATATCTTGCCAGTTACTAATATATGGGCCCACTTTAACACACTGTTTACGATTTTTTAAATAACTATCTATTAGATTTAAAGTAGAAGGTTTTTAATTTTAATATAAGCAGGTCATGGGGTAAACAGTCAAACGCTTTTGATAGGTCCATGAGTATGGCTGCAACATATTTATTTTGATCTAAAGCCTTTTTTCCAGTCTTCAATTACCTTTAATAAAGCAGTTTGGCATCCGTAGCCTTTCCGAAAAGCAGATAAAAAAGTATGAAAATGTGAGTCAAAGAATTCGACAATTTGACTGTTTACTGCCCTTTCAAAGATTGTTGATATCATGGGAAGGATACTGACTGGCCGGTAATTGCCTTTATCTAGAGTGTTATTCTTTTTATGTAAGGGGACCACTTGTGCTTCTTTAAGCTTATCACGGAATGTTGAGGTTTCAAAGGATTTATTTATAATTTTAGAAATGGGCTTTGCTACAGCAGATTTAGATAATTTTAAGATTTTAGAAGATATTTAATCTTTTCCGGTGCATTTTTTATACCAATTTTGTTAATTTCTGTATTAACAAATTCTTCATTAATGGGATTAAAAATAAATTGGTCAGTTTCGGTGTTATTTTCTTTTCTTGCTTTTATACTTGGATGGTTATCATCTGTTTTTATGTTTTGTGAACCGATGTCTTTAGCAACATTTACGAAGAAATTGTTAAAATGTTTCAGATACTTCTGCTTGGTTATTTATAATATTATCATTTTCACACAGAATTATGCTTTTAGCAAAATGAGAGCCTTTATTCGTTAGAAAGGGTTTTATTGTAGGCCAGAAATGTTTACTCTTAGGACCACCTACACATCTTTCAATAAAATAATTTCTGATGGATTGTTTTTTTATTTTGTTCACCAAATTGCTCTGTTTTCTGTATATTTCGCAATTTTGTTTATTTTTTACATCTATTGTACTTATTAAATGACTTTTTTTTGTAGATTGCTCTTTTGAAATTTTTATTCATAAATAGGACTGGTTTATCTACAGGTTTTTTTTCTTTTTCATTGGGGCATGTTTATTAATTACAGAAATCAATTCTGATTCAAAATTATCATATGCTGAATTTACATTATCACACTTGTCAACAATTGAGTTTAAGGTTTTTTGCTCTTACTCATTTAACAAAATTTCCTGGTCGAAGTGTTATTAGGGGTGTCCATTTTTCCTGTATTTCTCCAATTTGTTGAATAAATTTGGAACCTTTTTCCGACAGCGTGATGTTATTTGTTCTCTCTCTTTTATTAGATTTACATTATTACCAGATATAGTTCGTGTCATATTTGAAGTTGATTAATATTCTAAATCTTGTAACTATCGTTCATCCATATCCACAACATACATTCAATTGACTCGCTTAGTATTCCAATTTCAAAAGTTTCAACTAAAGAGTTTTTAATTTAAAAACCTACTCATCCGGAGCCGCGTCGCCTGATAAAAGAATACATAATTTTAATAAGCACAAAATGATAGTAATATTAATGACATTGCCGTCTAAAAACCTTGATATTTTCACGAAATTATAACATAAATAACGAAGTAGTAGAAAAAATACTTTGAATAAATCAAAAGATTTGTTGCAGACACATTTCATACGACATGGATTTAAATAGAACAAACCAATTGCCACCCTATAGCTGGTTACATCGTTACCAATTGTCGTAAGTAAAACACACGTGGATCATGAAAAACTGGATGTCAATGTAGGTTACAAAAATATAACAGTAAAATATATACTTAACGGACGGCAACGACTCTTTCTCAAATAAGTGCAAAAGTGGAACTGAACTAATTATATGCAATAACTGAAAAATAAAAAGTGAAAAATGAAAAATAAGGATTAACTGTAAAATGTTGACATAAACCATAGTTGGATTGGAATGTCACATGTATAAGGTCATATCATATCAAAAGGATTAATAAAACAAAAAGGAGCTGAATAGTGAATAGTGTTTCTACAATTTGAAAGGTGAGTTGTTATTACTATTATTACTGTCGGACTGTTCGAGTCTGGTGAACGAAAAAAAAAAACCCACAAAAAAAAACATACATAAAATAAACAAGATGAGCAAAATAAACACACAATCACAAACATAATATTCAAAGGATTAAATATAACATATATACATGTTTGTATTCTAGAATGTATGGTTATGTGATACTTTTAACACACATTTGCATGTTTGCGCTAATTTTATAGAATAATCAAATTACTATACTTTCAATTTTTTACATTTTGAATTGTGTTGTAACAGTACACGAGACCCGAAATTGTTATTGTTTGGAGAGTGTCCCCATATTTTCGATACACAATAAATGACATCCATGGGGTTAAGATTTTACCTGAAGTAAATAGACAAATTAGCGTACCTAACTTATTACGGGTAGTTACTAAAGAAGTATGAAATAATAATAGGATGTATGATTGTAATACTGTACATGTTATTATAAAACTAACATAAACAAAATAAGCATACGTCATACATACCCGAAATGGCCCTCTTCGTACAAGGTAATTAATATGGGCGGAGCTAAATGGGTGTTGGGATCCACGAGGAGTCATACATACTAAGTAAGAAAAAAAACTTGGAAGTACGCAATAAATTAAATCATGAATAATTACAAGACAGTAGTGAATGACTTAAAGAACAACTTATGTTAAAAACACTATGAAAAAAACATGGTTTAATACTCGCATGGACTATTATTATGGAAGTAACATTTGTAGAGGCCCCAGGTTCGGCTTGATAGTAAACAATTACACGTGGAAATAAAATGTAAATAATATGCATCACTATATTGTTAGAAAATTGACATTTGAGGAAGAAGATTAACAACAAAAATATAATACACAAGAAAAAAACAACAACAACAGATCAATGTTTCTTTATTCTACAATGTACTGAAGCTTAATCACTGTCATGGAAATTGCCATCATTGGTGTCATTTGGTTGTACACTAAGAGGAGTTAAGCCGAGAGTGTCAAATATATCGGATTCGGAAGTAACGGTAAGAAACTTACGACGATCAGAGGTTTCATGGGGTTTGACGATTATTCTACCATCCTGGGTCCAGTATGAGTTGATGTCTCCACGTTTCCTATGTTGGTTGAGTTTACGGACAAGGTTAAACCGTTTACGAGTGAGGTTTTCAGATACAAGCGTGTTATCAGGATGATTCTTTTGTTTGCGTTTATGGGAGTACACTTCGTGTCTTTTACGGTACGAGATGAAGCGGGCGATAATAGAAGCTTTTCAACCCTTTATTTTACCAATTGTGTGTGTCCTGCCAATATCTGCCAAACTGATATTTTGTTCGAGGTCTTGGTTACATATATTTAGAACCAGGTTATCAGTATCAACAGGAAAGATTACTTTACCATTTTCACTAGTTGGAAGACGGACGTTATTAAAACGTCGGCTGGTTCTACGAGAGTATTGTTGTTGGTCCTCAAGTTCGTTCTCTAGTATCGACATTTTGGACTGAAGATGTTTGATAGTCTCGTCTTGTTCTTGGATTTTTTGGCATAAGGTTCAATACTATTCTGACATGCAGCTTGAATGGTTTTATTCATGGTGATTGCTACTTGTTGCGACATAATACTGGTAATTTTATCAATAAAAGACGGATCACTCAATATACCAGATACTACTTTGGTAAGTTCTCCGACAGTTAGATTGTCTATTTGAGTGGAGTTATTGAACACCTCAGCCTCAGGGTCATTGTCAGATATGGCATTGACGCCTGTTATGGCACACATGGTGTTTTGTATCGTGTCTTCGGAAATTTACCTACTATAATTAGGTTTTGGTCTTATTTGACGTTCATTTTGTTTTTGGTGAAATGGTGTTTCTTCAGAGTCACTAGGAAAACCTCTTATACCAGGGACAAACACAATTTTTTCCGCCATTTTGTTTGTTTTGACTACAAATTCAATTTAGAAAACGAACAAACCGATAATTTTATGCACTTTAGACAGCATACAATTACATAGAAATTACATAGAAGCTATCCATGATCCTTATAACATATTCTGTACACAAACTGGCTACCTTTTCACTCAATAAACATCAGAAATGACCTTTAGGTGACGGAGCTACCTGAGATGTGTCTCAATCATACTACGCCATTTCCATCTGTCTATATGTAATTGTAAAACTACAGTCGCCTTTTTTGTCATAGAGCCATGTAGAATATTGACCATCGGTGTCAAATATTAAGAACTTAAACATTATTTCGGGTATGACAGCTATAAATTTGTAAGTGACTGGGGACAAGTAGATGGTTTTATCCGGGTACTCCGGTTTCCTGCACCCATATAAATTACCGCAACGATGCAACGGAAATATTGTTGAAAGTGGCGTTAAACACCATAGCCCTCACGTTATTAATGACCACCTAGTAGCTCTGATCTCATTGGTTGCATGAGTAAATGTACGTCCGTTTTTGTATTTCCAAAGAGGATATCAGAAGGTAGTTTTATTTGTCAGATATAATGAATTCTAATTCATGGTGTTTAACGTCACTTTTAGCAATATTTGAGCTATATTCTGTTATTTCGTTAGACATAAACCACCTTGGTTATCAGTTGTTCAAACCATTTTCAATGAAACAGTTTTGTAGCTTGTTCATAGCAGTCAGTTATTCAAATTAATTGCTGACTTTACTGGCAGTGATTAAACAAGGTGTATTATATTGTAGGAATTACACCAGCCGTCTCAGCTGGACAGATGGCAACCCCACCAATACTTACAGAGAATAACCTAAATGTTGATATTGGATCCACATACCCTACAGAAGTAAGCAGTGCATCTGAATCTCCTACAGTAGAATCCAGTACATATACAACAGAAAACAATAATTTTGCATCAATAGGAGGCCATGCATTATTGGTTGCCAGATCACCACAGGAACAGAATGATTACAATCAACAAGGTAGTAGTCCTATTCTGTGTCATACATGCTCACCAAATTTAAAAATACATTGAATTAAACTTATCATGTTACAAGGGCCTATGCGTTTCATATAAATCAAAATAATAAAATTCAACTGATTTTGAATTCTTTTTATTTCAAATTTGAAAATAGATATAATATAATCGAAGTGCCATTTTAAAATAAGCATAGCTGCATTATTTCACTAAGACGGACATCATTGGTCCAATAATTAACTTAACCCCACCGCTTTGTATTACAGTATCTCTAAAAAGCCTGTAAAGTGCGCGGTTGTGTATATGTGTATTAGGGGTGTCGATTTTCCCTGTATTTCTCCAATGTGTTGAACAAATTTTTAACCTTTTTTCGGGAGCGTGTTATTATTTGTTATCTTTCTTTTATTAGATTTACATTATTTTCAAAAACAGTTCGTTTTATATTTGGAGTTGATTAATATTCTAAACCTTATATCTATCTTTCATGTATATCCACAAAATACCTTCAATTGACTCGCTTAGTATTCCAATTTCGAAAGTTTCAACTAAATGAGTTGTAATTAAAACCCCACTTCTCCAGAGCCGCGTTTTGCATTTTTATGTAAGTCCTGTCTATTGCTACCAAGCCACTTATATCCATTCATATTTAATACATCACATTTTTTCAAATAAGTCCCTATTATTTTAAGATGTACACATGAAACTGAATTATAGCGTACAGGAAAATTGTCAGAAACAGTATTTGTATTACATCCGTTCCACTACTTTCACCTAGCGACGGCTACGTTAAAATTCTGAGTTGTTGTAACTTTCATCGGTATGGTCTCTTGGTGATCGGTGACTGGTTCTATCATTGTATCGACGATTACAGACTTGGACGATTTAAGCCGCCATTGTTCTGTCGTGATTCTCGTTTATCATGGTATGGTTTGCTACTTTAAGGTGATCGTGGTCTAACAGAGCAGTTAACAATTCTACTTCTTCTGACAGATAAGTATGGGTTTACATAACATAATGCTTTAGCAAGAATGCACATGTTTTCAAACTCAATTCTGTGTTGTAATGACACATCACTGTATTGTCTCCTAAGCTGCAACTTCTTTTTAGCGGACACGATTTCATCACGGTTAGTTTTTGTCTTGCATGTGCAATGACTACACCAGGTCTTCAGGACTTGGTCTTCTTACGTTCAACACTAAATGATCGAAAGATAGGACGAGGCGATTTTTTTAAGCATTTATGATTTAATAGCTTAGTACGCAGAATACGGTTACGTTGAAAAATTCTGAATATAAACTGCAAGTTCGTGTGTAGTGTTTGAGGTGTGAAAAGTAAACTCCATACGCAGGCGGTTGGAATAATACTATTTTGCGTAAAATATGTAATTGTAAAACTACTGTCGCCTCTTTTCTCATAAAGCCATGTAGAATGTTGACCACTGGTGTCAAATATTAAGAACTTAAACATAATTACGGGTATGACAGCTATAAGTTACTGGGAACAAGTCGGTGGTTTTATCCGGGTACTCCGGTTTCCTGCACCCATATAAATTACCGCAACGATGCAACGGAAATAGTGTTTAAAGTGGCGTTAAACACCATAGCCCTCACGTTATTAATGACCACCTAGTAGCTCTGATCTCATTGGTTGCATGAGTAAATGTACGTCCGTTTTTGTATTTTCAAAGAGGATATCAGAAGGTAGTTTTATTTATTTGTCAGATATTATTAGTTCTATTTCAGGGTGTTTAAAGTCACTTTTAGCAATATCTGAGCTATATTCTGGTATTTCGTTAGACATATACCACCTTGGTTATCACTTGTTCAAACCATTTTCAATGAAACGTTTTGTAGCTTGTTCATAGCAGTCAGTTATTAAATTAAATTGCTGACTTTACTGGCAGTGATTAAACAAGGTGTCTTATGTTGTAGGAATTACACCAGCCGTCTCAGCTGGACAGATGACAACCCCTTCAATACATACAGAGAATAACCTAAGTGTTGATATTGGATCCACATACCTTACAGAAGTAAGCAGTGCATCTGAATCTCCTACAGTAGGATCCATTACATATACAACAGAAAACAACAATTTTGCATCAACAGGAGACCATGCATTATTGGTTGTCAGATCACCACAGGAACAGCACGATTACAATGAACAAGGTAGTAATCCTATTCTGTGTCATACTGTCTAACTAAATTTAAAAATACATTGATCTAAACCTATCATGTCACAAGTGCCTATGCGTTTCATATAAATTAAAATGATACAATTCAACTGATTTTGAATTCTGAATTCTCTTTGTTTCAAATTTGAAAATAGATATTATATAATCAAAGTACCATTTTAAAATAAGCATAGCTGTATTATTTCACTAAGACGGACATCATTGGTCCATAAAATTAACTTAACCACGCCACTTTGTATTACAGTATCTCTAAAAAGCCGGTAAAGTGAGCGGATGTGTATATGTGTATTAGGGGTGTCGATTTTCCCTCTATTTCTCCAATCTGTTGAATAAATTTTGAACCTTTTTCCGACTGTGTTATTTGTCCTCTCTCTTTTATTAGATTTACATTATTGAAGATTAAATTATATACGCGGGCGGTTGGTATAATACTATTTTGAGGAAAAATATGTAATGGTAAAACTACAGTCGTCTGTTTTGTCTTAAAGCCATGCAGAGTCTTGACCATTGGTGTCAAATGTTAAGGACTTAAACATAATATCGGGTATCACAGCTATATTTAGTATCAAGTGGAACCTGTCTAATCCGACACACCAAAGGACCAGGAAAATGTGTCGGATTGTACAGGATGTCAGAATACTAAAGTGTTATTGATGTTGACATAAATACTTTGGGACCATACATTTTTGTCGGATGTCACAGGATATCGGAAAACTCAGGTGTCGGATTGGACAGGTTCTACTGTATTAGTAACTCTAAAATATGTCAGTGACTGGCGACAAGTCGGTGATTTTCTCCGGGTCCTCCGGTTTCTTACTCCCCTAAAACTTACCGCTACGATGCAACGGGAATATTGTTGAAAGTGGCGTCAAGCACCATAATCCTAACCTTATTAATGACCACCTAGTAACGTTGATCTCATTGGTTGCATGGGCAAATGTACGTCCGTTTTTGGATTTCCAAAGAGGATATCAGAAGCCAGTTTTATTTATTGATCAAATATTATCAATTCTAATTCATGGTGTTTTACGCCACATTCAACAATATTTGAGCTATATTCCGGTATTTCGTTGGACATATACGATTTTGGTTATCACTTGTTCAAATAATGTTGAATGAAACAGCTTTGTAGCTTGTTCATAGCAATCAATTATTCAAATTAATTGCTGACTTTACGTATGACAGTGAATAAACCAGGTGCATTATATTGCAGGAGTTACACCAGTCCTCTCATCTGGACAGATGGCAACCCCTTCAATACGTACAGAGAATGACTTAAATTTTGTTATTGGATCTACATACCCTATAGAATTAAGCAGTGCGTCTGAATCTTCAACAGTAGGATCCAGTACATGTACAACAGAAAACAACATTACTACATCAACAGGACACCATGCATTATTGGTTGCCAGATCACCACAGGAACAGCACGATTACAATCAACAAGGTAGTAGTCCTATTCTGTGTCATACTTTCTAACCAAATTTAAAAATACATTGATTTAAACCTACCATGTCACAAGTGCCTATGCGTTTCATATAAATCAAAATAATAAAATTCAACAGATTTTGAATTATTTTTGTTTCAAATTTACCGGAGTTACACCAGTCCTCTCATCTGGACAGATGGCAACCCCTTCAATACGTACAGAGAATGACTTAAATTTTGTTATTGGATCTACATACCCTATAGAATTAAGCAGTGCGTCTGAATTTTCAACAGTAGGATCCAGTACATGTACAACAGAAAACAATATTACTACATCAACAAGAGGCCATGAATTGTTGGTTGTCAGTCCACCACAGGAACATCAAGATTACAATCAACAAGGTAGTAGTATTATTCTGTGTCATACTTTCTCACCAAAATTAAAAATACATTGAATTAAACTTATTGGTTCAAAGTGTGCATGCGTTTCATATACCGCAAAACAGTAAACTTCAATAGGTTTTGAATTTTTTTGGTTGCAAATTTGAGCATATTTATTATATAATCAAAGTGTTATTTTTATGGCTGCATTATTTCAATAAGACAGAAATTATTGGTCCATTAAATCAGCTTAACCGCGCCACTTATAGTATTACAGTATATGAAAAATCCGGAAAAGTGAGCGGTCATTTGTATGTGTTATTAGGGGTGTCGATTTTCCCTCTATTTCTCCGATTTGTCGATTAAATTTTGGACCCTTTCTGACAGCGTGTTATTATTTGTTCTCTCTCTTTTTATTAGATTTACATTATTACTAGATATAGTTCGTGTCATATTTGGAGTTGATTAATATTCTAAGCCCTTTATCTTCCAGATCTAGACAAGCTGAAGAAGGAAAATACAGAATTGAAACAGAAAAAGAAGTGTGTTATTTGTAGAATTAAAAACTTTGAATATGTCATTCAACCATGTGGCCACTTGACATGTGACGTATGTTCTGAACGTGACATTTGCATATGCAATACACACGTTACTAGTAAACATGTGTGCATGTTATCACGATAAGTTACTTATTCGCACTAATTTATTATAGTAAGCTATTTTGTGGAATGATTATGAAAAATGTTGGGAAGCACTCTTACTCTGTTGCTAATAATGAGCAATTGTTGCCATGTGATGTTCGTTCCTTATTTACCCCCAGTTGTTTGTAGGAGGGTTCATGTCTTATTGATGATATATGTGTTTGTTTTTGTACAGTTGTGTATAATGACGAATTTAGATGTATCGACGATATGTGTTTGTGTCTAATTCATATTGACCGTATTATTGGCATGGTGGTGTCTTGGTTCACACCAGGTTTTTGCAAGGTACCGTGTTGGTCAACGTTATAGTTATATGTGTTTTGTGGTTTTTGCTTTCCTTGTCTTCGTTTATGTGTCTTTTGTGCCCAATGTTGCCAGTTTCTCTGGATTGTCCGTTCTTGATTGCCATTTCGGGTTTCGCTAATGTTTATTTCAACAGTGGAGAAAAACTAAATGCGGAGTAAAATTCGATACCTACGTTTTAATTTCTATGACTGGGTCGATTGCACTGTTGATATACCAAGAGTCTCCAAAGGTGTCATACCCTAATAGTTAGTGTTCCGACACTTATATGGATTATTTGATCGTTTGATATGATATAATGCATTACACTAAGAAGGGAGGTTCGGGTTCATAAACCTATTTCAACCCGCCATGTTTTGTCGAAGTGCTTCTACCAAGCCAGAAAAGTGAGTGATCATGTTTATATATTAGGTGCATTTATTTTACCTCTTTCTACTATTTTTCTATAGGATTTTTGACTCTTTCTACAGCATGGTATTGTTTTTTCGTTTTATTACATTATTTTATAAACATAAACATCACAGATTCGTCTCACAAAGAAATATGTTGGTTGAAAGAATAAAAATGGAAATTTTAAAATAATTTATTTATATTTATGAAATATTTTTGATTTTCGCAAAATTTAGAAATGTATAATGTTTTATTTTGTTTATTGTAATTTTTCATATACAATGTATTTGATCCTCTGATATGGTTGTTTATTTTGTTTGTAAATAAACGTCAGAGAATACCTATGGGACAATC